>OX328096.1:72188896-72393896 GCA_946811185.2 Hippopus hippopus
TTGAATCATGATAATATCTTATCATCAAGCAATTACTAAAGGTGTCAAATATGAAACCTGGGGACCTTATTTGGAACTTCTACACAGTTTTGGAAAAGTTGCAAAGGCCAGCTGATGAGTACCCTTTGCAGGGACAAAACAGTTTTTCCACTCTAGTCAACTCTTGCATATTGATGAATTCAACACAAATCATCCACTAAATAGCATAACTGTCCAGTCCTGTTAAAACTCATCTGACCATTAAAGTTTCCAAATTACCACTACAAATATTCAATCGACCACTATTGACCACTTTTGCAGTATTGACCGGGGCAGTTTTAACCGGTTAAAACTGCCACTTAAAACTGCCCCTGGTTTCGACTGCTCAACCTTGGTAGTATGACTAAAATTCACAAAGACAAGGCTCAAGACTTCAAAAAGAAAACTTGATCTATATAGACACTGCAGAGAACCAGCCAAGCCCTAGTAAAAACAGAGAGGTACACAAATAAATAAGTTGTTGTCACAGTAAGACTGAAACAGTGTTGAAACTAATGTAACCACCAGAAATCAGTCACCCATCAAATTATTTTTGAAAGTAGTTACAATCAGTTTCATGTTTTGTGGCACTGTATGAGTTGACCTTACTTTTCTTTTGTAAAATCATTCTTTTCTTGATTCTTTATGAAGATACAAGGTAAATTTTCATTTATGTAACAGAGGGAACGTACATTCAATACTTATGAATTACACATGGCCTAAATCCTAGAAAATACTGAACACACCACTTAGTTTTCACCTTTCAGACTATTACATAACAATTTTGAGTTCAGGAATGAAACCAAGAACATTCTTTTGAAAGGAAAGAAGAAATCATTGTACCTGAACAATCAAATTATTGATTCTTGTTTGATTTTGTATTTCATTTTGAAATCTATACAGTTTGAAGTTGTGTAGTAATTAGGAAGAACCCTTGAAGGGATTCCTAGGTGTTAGAGTTATGGAATGGACAATGTGCTTTCAGTAAGAACTGACATACAAAATACCACTGTTTCTATTTCCCTGAGAGGACTCCTGTGTTGTTTTTTCTAAACTAAACCGTTTCAAAACAATGCATGCTTTATACCTCAGAGGGTAGTTTGTATGCTATGTAACAAGCGTAGATTAAGATCAGACTGCCTAACATAGTAAAATTCCATTCTTATAGGCACATTATTTTAGATTTGAATTGTTTACAGTCTATATGGTTATACCAACTGTATAAAAGTTTAGAAAGTGTTGTGTTTATAGCCTGACTAGATTTGTAAAATGCTGTTGTAAAAAATCAAAACCTTGATGTCTGAATACAGAAGTTTCAATATTTCAAAAGAGTCTTGCATAATGATGAATAATGATGATTTTAGAAATGCTTAAAATGCTACAAAAACAGAAAAATATAGTTATCATGTTTAGTGTAGCTATGTAAGCTCACATGTTTACAAACCCTAGGTTGAGCTGTTAATATTTTCAATCTTGTTTAAAGCAAAGTCTCAGACAAAAACCACCTTCACTAGTTCTTCTGATAACCCTTGATTTTTAGTAAAGCTAAAATTGCTAAATAAAGCTCGGCCAATTGGATAAGCTGTTTCAAATTTTTTTCTGAATATCCTTCAAAATGGGATAATATAGCCACACTTACTTACGTTAAAACACATTGTATCCTTTATGGCGTTATGGGATGGGGAAAAATGACTTTAGTAAGAATGAAAATTAAAAAATCTGTTGGTCTACCAATATTTCAAAAACTTAAGAGCTACATTTTGTGTGGCTGACAAAAATGTTAGATAAAGGTTAACCTTGCAGGCCAATTTTAGATCATTTGATTAATTGAATGGTGTTTAATGTCACTTTCAACATTGTTTCAGTCATAGAACTGCTACAGCTAGCTTATTTATGTATGTTTTTAGGGGGTTTTAGCAGTACTAGGCTAGAACTTTGAAGTGTCTTGCCTAAGGACACTCTCACAGAAAAACATGGTGCTTCCAGTGAGGCTAGAACCTAGGCCATCAGGGAACAAGTCCTACACTTTACTGGTGAGCCATGCAGGACCTCATATCCACATTTAGAGGGGAGTTAATTTTTGTAAGATTGTTCAGATTAGTCTATGTCCACCATCTATGCATAAGTTACTTTTTGTTCTTTAAATCAAAACTGGTAATCAAATGGATGTCATTTCATTATTCATTCCTTCCCATATGACAAGTATTAGGCACTTTAAGTGCATCTGCAGACAACAGTTCAGAAACTGATACGAATGAACTGAAGTTCACTCATATGATTGAAAACACTGTTGGAACAGGAGTTGTGTCAGCTTACCAGAATTTTGTCTTTGTCCCATAATGCTTTCAATTGCGTATTTCCTTCAGGATTATTAACATGGAGTGTTTGGTATGTACACTTTAAAGTGTTAAACCAAAAAATAAAACTTTCTCCAGATCCAGTTGTCAGATGCCATGACCTTACATGGATATGTTGTATACTGGTCTATCCCACAGATTGATGTAAATGTATAGCTTGTGTTTTTATAACGGGACACTTACACTGTCTTGCTATAAAGCTAGCTTTTGTAGCAATGCGATAGAGCGTTTGCCATGGGACCTGAAGGTTCTGGGTTCAATCCCAGCCTTGGAAGGCTATTTAACAGAACCCTTACAAATACATATAATCAGTATTCGGAATAACTTATGGTTTGTCCAAACATGACCAATCCTACATTTGACCCTTGAATTTTGAATTTTGTGTCATACAAAGTTAAATAGGGAGAATTTTTTTGACGATTTTTCTTTTTTTAGCCCTTTAACACACAATCAATGCCATGTTTTATGAGTCCTGTGTAAAAGGGCTTATTAAAACATTGTTGGAAAACAAGACATCAGAATTTCTTTTCTTCCTTTTCTCCTAGAATTTTTTGTGCCCTATACAAACCACATAGTCTGAGCCATATTTATTGGATTGTTTGTTAATGCTCTAAATATGCATCTATCTAGTTTTTATATCACAAATCAATTTTTCTTTGAAAAGGCCAGTAAATACTACCAGATACATGTCTATATTTCTTTTAATATAAAGTGTACGGTTAAATTCAGTAAAATGATGCAAATTTGGGCGTTTGATAGTGAAAATGTACTTTAGCAATAGGTCACACTGTTTATTCTTATCACATCAGATATAACGTCTTAATAATTATTTGGATATGAGTCCTTGTGGACGATGCATGTTATTGATTATGTACCATTCTCACAAGGTTTTCCAAAACTGTGGCATGAAATCTAATAATAACCATAGAGGCTATATAGCCTATTAAGGAAATATCAATTAAGATTTTTTTTTTCTTAATCTTACCTTTCTTAATTAGTAATGATTTTCCAGCCATAATTCAGTGATAAGTCATTTTTGAGTTTGGTGAGAGTATGAAAATCTGAAGAGTTGGTTTTAATTTGGGAGAGTCAAAAATTTTGTCCTCTTGTGAAGTGTTCAACAAGAAGGTGCAAAAATTTCATATTGCATAAATGTGTAAGTAGCAATATATTGCACTCTTTGATCAAATTTGTTTATGATTGCTGAAACTGATTGACAGTTGTAGACCTTAAAACTTTGTTTTTACAGAATTATCATTATATACCATTGTCCTGGAAGCAAACACTGTCCTATTTTGTGTATTTTTTTTTTTTTTTTAATCTTACTCATCAACAACTGAAGTGTTCTATGTTCAATTTTCACTTATATGTATCCATCTTGGTTTATTTCGACATGTTTGTATTTTCTAGTATGTTTACATGTAGCTACACTACACCATTCTGCTACAAAAAAAATGTTAAATGTTTGAATGATTTTGAAAGCTTTAGAAAGGTCTTAGAATTCTGACGAAATAAACAAGTGTAAATTATACAGGTCTTTTATAAAGAGCCAAATTATCTCTAAAACTTCTTCAGTTTATGATGATATTAGCCTTGAAAAGTATTCTTTTTTCAAGACCATACAATGTTATCGGTTTGACCTGAACCAGATACTGTCATGTTTGTGCACTAACCATCCTACTTTAAGTTTTAGCTAGTACACCACAATGTCACTTTTTTAAACACTGTTTATATATACAGTCCTACGTATATTTACAGTCCTAAATTGAATACTAGCATAAAAACATGTCAGATTATTGGATCAAATTACTACTCTAATGAAGTAGTAAAATAACAGTTGCGGCACAGCACACTTGGTAAACAACTTCGACTCCTATTGTCCTTGCTTACTCTATTTATTACTTACATATTATAGATCTACATGTATTACACGTGAGAAAAGATTTCAATTTTCATTACATCGAATCATAGCTTAAAACTGTTCAACAAATCCGCTTTTCAGGACTTTCAGTTCTTTGATTTAATAATAGAGTAATCAACTTGATCTAATCCGTTTACTGTTATATTAACTTTTACCTCTTCTGGTATATCGGGTTAATCTCTATCTTTAACTACTACTAAAGCACCTCTTATAATTCTACCTGTAGCACTCATGCAATAACCCCCTAAACCGTGATCTGAGCCTGAGTTACCATTACCAAAGGAAAACTCATAATTGCAATTTCCTATTCCACCCTTTTCTTCGCCCCATACCGTTATAATAGGGTTAGGACCAATAAGATTCGGTGCTATTACTTTATTAGCATCTACATAAGCCTTTGTTGCTGCATCTTGTGAATCCTTTGGTTCTGCAATATTTTTTAGATACTTATTATTCATATCGATATCTTTAACGGCAGAAAAAGTTCCTTGTGGAGTTTTTAATATCGCGCCACTTCCTGAATAACTTTTAACTGCTTCTATATTATGGTCTACGTAATACTTATTTACGGCGTGATGGTGTTCTAAAGGCTGTCCAAGGTTAGAAATCCTCCGCCCACCCATAGAAATATCACCAGCTGCCATATACCCCCCATCTCCGTAAACGAAAGCTCTATTAGCACTATCTACGTATTTCTTAGTTGCAACGTCTTGTGCATCCGCAGGATCTATAAGATTCGTTAAAGTATACCCTCTCATATTTATATCTGCTACAGCAAAAAAGGTACCATCTTGTTGTTGTACTATTGCTCTACTGCTTCTATCCACATAATTTTTGAAGCAGCTTCACCTGGTTCTGTTGGTTCCTTAACGTTTCTTATGGAATTAAAACCCATGTTTAAATATCCTTTAACGTGATATCCTCCATTTTCATCTAATAACCCCGAGTTAGAGTCAACATAATTTTTAGTAGCAACATCTTGAGGATTTACCGGATTACTAACCCTCGTTAATGTATTACCAGCCATATCTATAGAACCAGTAATGGCAGTTGTTCCATCTTTACGTATGAAATTATTATTTACGTAAGCGAGTGACACACCATCACCACTAGTTTTAACATCACCCATTCCTCCAAATTTATCAGCAGGCGTCTCTTTTTAGTACTGAAATAACTTATTTTTTCACTGTTTGAAACTTTTTACCCAAACCTAACTCTTTAAGAATGTACAAACATAGATGACCACAAAATACTCGTCCTGCTTGTTGCAAATGATCGGTATTATAATGTATTGGACTTTCTAGGTACTCTCTAATTTCAACTGGTGGTTGTATACCATAACAGTCAAAGTAAATTTTACTTTTACCATTTTTATACCAAGCAACCCAATGTTTAACAGATCCACTCGTGTCATCAAGGTTTAATATACCACATTCCTTTTTTCTACACTTCTTCGGTAAAGTGTTTCGTAAAAATACTCCCCTAAAAGAAAGAATCTTTAATCTTCTCGCTGCATCTTCTAGTTCTAGGTTGCTTAACGGTTTATTTGGTAAAATTATGTGTTCAATTGCGATATCTAACATTTTTTTATATAGAGATATTGTGAATATCTCTATTATCAACCCATGAATTAAACTCATCGGAATAACCTTTCCACTTTACTAGAGATTTCTTTTCTCCTTTTTTAATAACCCTTTCTATCCTATATAACTCCTGACTAGTTTTTTGTAGTTCAGGTTCATAAAAGGTACCTTGTATTTCTTTTCCATTAATATCTACAATTTTATATGTTATAGGTGATGTATGTTTTACCTCAGAAACTGTAAAAACCTCTTCAGTCCATCTTGTAGTATATCCTTTTTCAAAGGTCTTTTTCTTTTTAGTTATCCTTACTTTGTCTCCAACAGAAAACTTAAGTTCTATATCTTCTATTTCGAGATGATCGGGGTAAAGATTTCTCCAAACTTTGGTGTCATTCTCTTGTTTACTCGCATTTACTGGTGTCATCTTAGTGGATGAATATCTTGTGTTATTATATTCCTTAACGAGATCAGGTAACGCGTTAATGTAAGTGTTTGTAGAGTGTGCAGAGAAATATTTCCATATTTTCTCTTTCATAGTTCTAATCCATCTCTCAACTACACTAGACTTTTCTTCATTCTCAGTGAAATATAATTCAATTAGGTCTTTAACTTTTTTTGTTATAAAACTCCTTACCCTTATCCACCCACATTTTATCCAGTTTTCTCTCCTTGAAAATACTCTTTAATGCTATAGCGACAGATTTTCCTGTTTTGTCTTTTAATGGTACTAACCATCCGTACTTGGAAAAGATGTCAACGATAGCGAGTAGATATTTTACACCGCGATTAAATTTAGAAAATGCTTGCATGTCTACTAAATCTGCAGCCCATATCCTATCTATACCGTTTACTCTAACTCTCCTTTTCCTAAATTTTCTTTTTACGGGCTTGTGTAATTCTTCCGATAAGTTTAACATGTTGAAGTTTTTTTTGTAACTCCCATTCCAAATCTCATCTTTGTTCCAGTTAGCTTACTAACGATAGACTTATCCATTTTTTCCCTGAGAGTAGGATTGTACATACCTTCTAACTCCGTCAACATGCTTTTATCACAAACCTTGTTTCTGGCTTTGGTAGTAGGATTTTGTAAATAGCAAACATCATGATGGTATGCAGCTTTATCAACTCGGTTTGTTGGCTTGCTCCAAGGTTTTGGTGTTAAATCTGAGTTAAGTCTTTTTTTAAATTTAGTTCCAGGCCCCGTAAAATTATGCCCAGGGAGATGCATCTCAAAAGGTAAATTATTTATAACTCTATTTAACACTGATCCGCCTTTTTTTTACCCCCTCTGCCTTAACAAACTGATTCTTAGTTATTCCACAAACTATACATCTTCCTCGTTTCATGTTTCTTCCATTTTTAGTAACAACATATTCTATGTTGGTTGTATCAGTAGCTTTTTCACATTTAACGCAGTACATTTTATATGTAGATTATTTTAATTATATAAAATGGATATTATGAATATATCGTGGAACGATGCAGTATCAAAGAGGTTTAATCATCCTCTTTTACCAAAAAGTATCAGGGGGTTAATCGTAGGTAAATCAGGATGTGGTAAGACCACTCTTTTACTTAATCTTTTACGTAGACCAGGTTGGCTCGACTACAACGAGTTGTGTGTTTTCGGAAAAAGTCTTTTTCAGCCGGAATATCGTATACTTAAAAAAGCTTTTGAAGAAGGACTACCGAAAGGGGGTATTTTAAGGTTGTTTGATATGCGAGATGAGATACAAAATTTAAATGTTTCTCCAACAGCTTTGGTTGAAGAATGGGTTAAAACGATTAAAAACAAGTCAGATATAAAGTGCAGTTTTTATGAAACTGCTAGTGATGTACCTGATCCACGTGAGCTTAATGCAGAAAGTAGAATCTAATGATTTTCGATGACCTACTACTAGAAAAGCAGAATAAGTGTGAGTGCTACTACATTCGTGGAAAGCATAATAACGTTGACTGTTTTTACCTCTCACAAAACTACTTTAGATTACCTAGGTAAACGATTAGGGAAAACGCTAATTTCATCTGTCTTTTTCCACAAGACCTTAAAAATATCAACCATATTTTTAATGATCATGTAAGTGGAGATATGCCTAAGGATGAATTTAGAAGATTTTGTCATAAGTGTTGGGAAAAACCGCATGGTTTTGTTATCATCGATTTAACCAGTAAAAAGCATAATGGGAAGTATAGAAATGAGCTTGATAGCTTCTATATACCCGAATAAAAAAAAATTGAGAAAGGATTAAGAAAGAAATTTTTATTCATACAATGAGTACGATAAGAGATAAGATAGATAATGCTATGTCTTTAGTTAATGATATAGTAAATAAACGTTTACCAGAATATTTAAATAATTGCTCTGCAGAAGAATTAGAAGAAATTCGGCACATAGTTAAACTACGAAAAGATCTTTTTAATTTGCTAGAGGAATCGTTAAGGATTACTTTAGCTTCAACTAATGAATTATTAAAAGTAGAAGCTTCTACTCCTACATTAAATGAAGCATCTACAATTTCTTGTGTAATATTTATTAGAAATGAAGTACTTATACCACGAAGAATGAAAGATATTACGCATATTCTTCATGAAATAACAATGAAATGTTCACCAGAAATAGAATCAGGATCTATAGAAGAAGTAAAAACATTCGGAGAAATAATAGAACTATAGACAACTTTACATTGTTTGTTAAAAGAAATAGATGAAGATTTGAAGATTAGTTTAATAAATGCATTTAATTCTATTAGAGCGATTATGGAAAATTCTTGGTCTTTACCAGAAATTAGAGAATTAGCAAAAAAATGGGAAATAAAAAACTATGATCAACTTGGAAAAAATGAGCTGATACATATGTTAGCAAAAAGAAACTTAAATATTGTTGAAAATTATTTAATTATGGAAAATTAATGTTCCTATTTATTGAAAAGGAATATATTTTGAGCAAAAATATATTTCACACGTTTAAATAATATTTCTCATTACTAAAAATGGAAGATCTTTTAAAACAGATTGTAAAAAATACAGACCATAAAACGTCATTTCAAATTATAGTACGTGACAACAAAACACGCTTTAGAACTAGGTTTAATCCACCAATTCAGTTGGAAAATGATAAAAAGTATGAAGCAGCTTTAGTAAACCTTGAAATTTACTACTCTTTCCCAAACATTGATGCAACAAACAACCTATTTATTTACTCTCCAGACGATGGTACAACATGGTTTAAAATTAAAATACCAGAAGGAAGTTATGACCTAGTTGACATTAATGATACCATTCATCAAGAAATGAGAAAAAATAACCACTATGATGTATCCAATGAAGAATACTACATTAAAATTTCTGCAAACACGAATACACTTAAGTCTATTCTTACCCTTGAGAATGGTTATCAAGTAGACTTTAACCATCCAAACTCTATTTCTTAAGTGCTAGGATTTACTCACGCAAAGTATGTACAAGGATTTCATGAGTCGGAGAATGTTGTAAACAGTTTGTTCGTTAACATTGATATTATCTCAGGAAGCTATGTTAATGGTTCAACACAAAACACGATTTACTCTTTTTTTCCCAATGTTTCTCCCGGATATAAGATAATCGAGTCACCAGTTAATTTAGTATACTTACCAATAACAATGGATGAAATACATAACCTAGAAGTAGCAATCACAGACCAAAATGGAACTTTATTAAATCTTAGAGGCGAAAATCTTACAATAAGATTTCATATTAGAGAAGCGTGATAAAGAAAATATTCCTATATAAAATGACGAGTTATACGACTATTAAAGTTAATATATCAGAGGGACAAAAGCAAAAGCTTCAACATGCTGTTAAAGCTGGATGCCCAGTAAGTATTCGTTTAGGTCATGAGGATTTACAAGGTAATGATATTATAGCAATTACCAATTCACAAGCAAATAAAATAATCAAAGCCTATGTGAATGGTAAAGGTATAACGATCAGAATGAGCTCGAAACAACTCAAACATAATCTGAAGATAGAAGGTGGTTTTCTAGCAATATTAGCTGGGTTGGCTGCGAGAGCTTTACCAATGATCGCAAAAACCGTTTTACCAGCATTAGGTGTTGGTGCTCTTTCTGGATTAGCCTCATCAGGTGTACAAAAAGCAATGGGTTCAGGTCTTTACCTTAAAAAAGGAGGATGTGTTTGCCAGGTAGAAACTGATGGAAAAGGACTTTATTTAGCTCTTGCACATGGTAAAGGATTAGAATCTGTTGGTGATGGTTTGTACTTAAAACAAGGTGGAAAGTTTTACGAAGGAAATGGTCGTCTTTTAGGACCTAATAGTCCATTTGCTAATATTCCAATTTTGGGAGCTATATTATAAAATAAAATAATACTAATAAAAAATGATACGTGCACGTTGCTTTTTTCGAAGAAATGATAATACAAAAGAAATAGTGTGGTTGCCTTTTCCAAATTTAGAATATCCACCTAAAAATATTAAAGATAATACGTGGAAAGTACTTACACAAGATGAAATAGTTATACCACCTAAAAGAAGTGAAAACGTACAACTTTGTCTTGGGTTTATGAAAAGAAGTGGTGCTATTAAAGTTACACTTGATAATAGTTTAGTCTTACAAGGTTTAAAATATTATCATGATTTATACGCAGGAGAAGATATATTGTTAACTATAGAAAATAATTCTGAGGAAGAGATTACTATTTCAAGAGGTAAACTACTATGTTTTGTTGACTTTGAAAAAGAAGAAAACCAAATAAGGACATTTCCTTTAAGAAATGTCTAATACTGCAATGTTATCAATAATATTATAAACATTATTTATAAGAAGAGATGTCTGTTTATAAATTTGGTGTGAAACCTAATATTACACAACCAAAAATAATTTATTGGAAACCATTAAGAGGTGTAAAGCATCCGCCTCGAAAAGTAAATCCAGTAACTTGGGAAATTTTTAGCCAAGAAGAAATTACACTCAACCCCAAGCAAACAAAACAAATACGATTAGGGTTTGGGTTTATGATGACTAGAGGGGTTGTTTTAACCGCATTAACATACTCTTTAAAATTAAAGAGGTGTAGTTTACAAAATGAGGTTAACCTCGAAAACGTTGATGATATTCTAGTTACTATAACAAACAATTGGACCGAGACTGAAAGATTGAGGAAAACGAGCTTTTGTGTCTCGTTTATTGCTTAATTTAGATATCCGATAAATAAAATATCTTGCTAATAAAAACGGAGATGAATGATGTATATCCAAGATTACCTTCTGCCCCTCCTAGTGATGAAGGGCAAGGTTATAGGTTACAAAAAATAAGCGAAATACAGATTTTCTTGGAAAATGAAATACAAACGAGAGAAGCTTTGAGTAAGAAGTACTATAGAGCCGCAAAAATAGTAGATATTACTGATGCAGTTTTAGTTGTTATTACAATTGGATAAGTTTGTTACCAACAGTTGTAGCTGCTCCTGCTGTAATAGCATTAGAAGGTGTTACAGTTTTTACTGGTCTTTTAAGTTTAGTTGGGATGTATAGTGTAAAAAAATGTACTACAAAAGCTGAAAAGCACGAAAAAATAAAGACAACTGCAACTACAAAACTGAATACTATATATTCTCATATATCTAAAGCCTTGAGTGATAATAAAGTGACTGATGAAGAGTTTCAACTGATTTTGGAAGAACTAGAGAAATATAAAGTTATGAAAGAAGAAATTCGTACAAAGATGAAGAAAAAAATGCCAAGTGAAATGGAAGAGTCATTGCTAGAAAAAGGGAGGCAAGAGCAACGTGATTCCTTTCGGAGGTTGGTTGAAAAGAATCATGGGGGCTCCTTGTAATATTAGCAGACCAAGAATAAAGTTTTCATATAGATTTAGCTTTAGCTGTGCTAGTGGTGAAACGTGTTAAAAACTGTGTTTAAAAACGTGTTTAAAACTGCGTTAAAAACTGCGTTTAAATTTACGTTAAGAAATGCGTTAAAAATTGTTAGTAATAGAAAATGTCTTTCCTAAAAATCACTGATCCAGCAAAAAGGGACTTAATTGTAAAACACTATCTCGAGACAAAAAAGAATATCCGGGATAGTCTACTATCAGAGAGAACAGGTGAGCCAGAAATGCAAACTGATCTTTCCAAGTTCTTTAAACATATTACGGAAACACAAAAAACTACAACAAAGGAGGTTATAGAAGAACTTAAACCTATTAAAGAAGGTATAGAAAACTTACCACAAGCTATTAAATTTCCAGCCTTTCCTTCCATCACAGCTTATGAAAAATCAGAAGGACAGGATATTGAGCGGCTTATGAAAGAAATGGAAGAAGAAGATAAATATCCAATATTTCTTGGTCCAGTCGCGGAGCAGTACCTTAGAAAGTTTACTACTAAGTCTGAAGCTGATACAACGTATGGATTATATGACAAAGACGGTATATTTTATATCGGCAACGAACCAGTTAGCATCCTAGATGATATTTTAATTGATGATGCGCTTTATGAAGGTACAGCTGGTCTATGGGAACTTATCGTATCTAAAAACCCAGACAAAAGTAAATATAATGATGAGGATTTTAAAAATTACAAGGAAATAATGGTAAAGAGTAACACCCTCCATCGTAATAATGATCCAAAAAGTAAATTTCCAAAAAGCAGTAAAGGATATAAATGGAAAAACATTCTTTCCGTCATTTGGTATGATACTTCAATCTATGGAAGCGGAATTGTTATTCCATGTGACCCTAACGCATTAGTAGACAGACTAGATCTGTTAATGGCAAGTAAAGAAGCAGGCAACACAGGTGTAAGAAACGAGCTTGTTAGCGTGTGTGATGAATTAAAAAGACAAGGCGTTTTGGATACAAACTCTTATAAAAAATTAATGTCTAGACTATAAAAAATGATTATTCCGAGAAGACGTGGATTTAAAAGAAAGTATTCATATGGTGGTGCTGGAATTTTTGACAGTATCGCTAACTTTTTTACGAGGCTTTTCACTAGTAGTGCAGCTAAACAAATTGCATCTTCAACCTTCGATTTAGGAAAGAGTGTTGTTAAGGAAGGAGCAAAAAAAGCTTTTGAAGTTGGAAAAAGTGCTGCTATAGATGCAGGAAAGAGGTTAGTTGAAAAAGCTTTGACACCAAAATCACGAGAAATTTTAAAAAGGCATACTACTACACCTATGACACAGGAGGCACAAAACATTAACTCCTTAATAGATGGAAATGCAATTCCTATTCAAAACTTAGTTAAAAAATTAAACAGCTGGTCTGGTATTAAAACAGTATAATTTAAATTACTTTTAATTTAAATTATAATAACTATATAAAAATGAGTATCTTAAATATTACAGAACCAATTTTGAAAGATGATAGTATTGATGAGTATGAGCACTTTGAGTACGAACCGATGACAGGTGCAAATCTCAACAACTCAGGAGGAGATATTAGGATTAGCATTGAAACCCGAGATATTTTTACGCATCCTAGTGAGAGCTATTTACTTATTGAAGGTCGATTAACGAAAGCTAATAGAACAGCTTACGCAAATGCTGATAACGTTTCTCTAACAAACAACGCTCTCATGCATCTTTTTAAAAATATCAAGTACCAACTTTCCAGTCAAGAGATTGAATCCATAATATATCCTGGTCAAGCTACTACAATGCTTGGGTTGTTAAAATATCCGGATGACGTTTCCAAATCACAGGGGTTAAACCAATTGTGGTATAAGGATACAACACGTGCAGCACAAGCTCGAAACACAGGTTGGAATGTAAGAAAATTATACGTTATTAATAATTCTGATCCAAAAGGAACATTTAGCTTTAGAGTTCCATTGAAGCATATATTTGGTTTTTGTGAAGACTATGATAAAGTCTTGTATGGAATGAAACAAACTCTCACATTAACTAGAAATGATGATGATGATGCAATCTTTAGAGCTGCTGGTGTTGATGCTGGTAGAATTACGTTGGATAAAATATCATGGTTTATGCCACACGTTATGCCTGCGGATAAGGATAAGATGGAACTTTATAAAATTATCGAGAAAAAAGAAACAATACCAGTTGGATATAGGATGAGACAGTGCGACTCTATCTCAGTTCCTCAGTCAACAACATTTACATGGAGACTTTCCGTTAAATCATCTCCTGAGGTACCACGTTTTATCACTGTTTGCTTTCAGACTGATAAAAAAGGTAACCAAGAAGAAAATCCATCCATATTTGACAACGTAGACGTTAAAAATATTTATGTTATGTTAAACTCCACTAGATATCCTCGGTTGACTACAATCTTTCATTTACTAGACAACGATTTAGTAGAGCGTATGGTGATGCTGCGTTATTTAGATCCAAGTTTTGTAACATGGATGAGCTGGTATCAAATCCTAACTTTACACCCTCAGAGTACAAAACCCTTTATCCTTTGTTTTTGTTTGATGTTTCCAAACAAAGTGAAAGGTTAAAACATTCTGTTACTGATATACAAATTAAAGAAAATTTTGACGTAAACGTACCCGCAGACACAGAAGCATATGCTGTTATCATTAGTGATAGGTTAATGAAGTTTCAGTCTGATGGAAATAAAATGAGTGTAGTGTATTAAGATTTTTTTCCCCTCTTATAAAAACATGATAAAGGTTTCAGAATTAAAAGAAATTCTTAAAGAG
Source organism: Hippopus hippopus (assembly GCA_946811185.2). NCBI lineage: Eukaryota > Metazoa > Mollusca > Bivalvia > Cardiida > Cardiidae > Hippopus > Hippopus hippopus. Next base: position 72,203,443 of record OX328096.1, read on the forward strand.
AATAACATAAAATTCCGCGCTTTCTGGAATAAAAAGCAGTTAGTTGAGTTGGTGAAAGAACACGGTTTGCTACCAGAGAAACCATCTAAACCAGAATTTTCTTACTGGGATAAAAAGCAGTTATTTGAGTTGGTAAAAGAACATGGTTTGCTACCAGAGAAGCCACCTAAACCAGAAAAGAAAGAAGATCCTAAGTTTGCTAGATTAAAAACTATTATGAGTAATCCTAGAAAAGTTAGTTTCGAGGATATTGAAACTGGTGAAATAAGAAATTTCCCATCTATTCACAAGGCAGGTAAATTTATAAATCAGTACCCCCAAACGATTTTAAACTATAATGGAAAGGTTTGGAAAAATAAATGCAAGATTAGCGTTGAATAATTTCATTATGATATTGTCATAATGAAATTTGTGAAGTGAAATAAAATGGCTTAAGTAAAAAATGTATTTACTATAAAATGAGTTGGTTTAATAGATTTAAGAATGTAGCTAGACGAGTCGCGTCTACTGCGTTAACTGGGGCAAGACGGATAGCAACAGCTACTGTTCCAGAACCCATACAAAGAGGAATAACTGATTTCACTAATTGGTTAACCAGTTATGTGGAACCACCACAAATACCGCAAGTATTGGATGAAATTGTTGGGCATGTTAGAGAAAATTACCCACCAAGGCAACCGTTTGATATTTGGGTTGAGCAATCAGCATTTAGAGGGTATGCTACTCAACATGTTATACAGGGTAGAGAAGGTTATACTCCTAATAGGTTTTTTATGGAAACGAGGGATAATCTTCTCAACACTCTTCGAAGAAACTTACAAACAAAGGTAAAGTTAATACTTAGTTGTAGATTACATTTACCTGCAGACCCTAACTCAGAAAGAGAATACGCTTTTCACTCTAGCAATTTCTTAAACTTGAGTGAAGAAGAAGTGGATGAGGTGCTACAAAATATGATAGATGAAATTTTAGAAAAGCTAGCTAAGTTTCAAAGAGAAGGTAGTGGTTGGACTCTTTCAAGTGTAGTGAGATTAGAATTGCACACAGCTGTTTATGAACCTTTAAATGCTAGAGGTCACTTACCTTTACCAGAATGGATTGTAAATAAAAAAGCAGTTATCAACATGAAAATGAAGATAACAAATGCTTTTTCTGGTGTGTTTTAAGAGCTCTAAATTCTAAAGACAAGAATGCAGAGAGAGTTGACAGGTCTTTGCAAGCAAAGGAAAATAGTGTAAACATGGAGGGGATAGAGTATCCTGTTTCGTTTAAAGATATAGATAAGTTTGAGAAACAAAATCCAGAAATTAGTGTAAACGTTTATGGGTATGAGAAAATGGAAAAATATATTTACCCTCTTAGACTTACAAAAGATGAAAAAAGTAATCATATTGACCTGCTTTTTATTATAGAGAAGGAAAATACACACTACGCTTTAATAAAAAACTTTAACGGTCTAATCAGAACACAAGTAACTGACAACGGGGGTACAGAATTTTGTAGACGTTGTATGAATCACTTCGGTAGTAAAAAACTTTTAGAAAAGCATATGCAATACTGTAACGAGCATGAACCTATTTCTTTAGAAATGCTAGAAGCAGGTACAATGCTAGAATTAAGAAACCCTGCTAGAAAACTTCGTGTCCCCTTTGTTGTATACGCTGATTTCGAAAGTATTTTAAAACCTATACACACATGCCAACCAAACCCAGAAAATAGTTACACTATACAACGTCAAAAGCATATACCTTGTAGCTTTTACTACCTTATAAAATGTTTCGATGATGATGTCTGTGTTCCTATAGAAAGAAACTATACTGGAGAAGATGCTGGTGAAGTTTTTATAAACTGGTTAAAAGCTGATATAAAAGAAATTCACCAAAGGTACTACCAAAACCTTATGCCTATTGAAATGACAAAACAGGAAACAGCAAAATGCAACCGAGAAACACATTGCTGGATTTGTGATGAAGAATTTACTCACGATAATTACAAAGTAAGAGATCACTGACATTTCATAGGTAAATATAGAGGTGCAGCACACAATGAATGTAACCTAAAGGCTAAAAACCCTGACTTTACACCCGTATACTTTCATAACCTCAGCGGATATGACGCACATCTTTTTATTAAATACCTCGGTAAATCTGCTGGAAAGATAGATGAGAAATATATTAGTTTTAGTAAAAACATTTGGGTTGGAAAAAACACATGCCATAAAATTAGGTTTATTGACAGTTTTAAGTTCATGAGCTCAAGCTTAGATGGACTTTCAAATAACTTGAATGAAAGCCAGTTAAAAATTTTATCAAGGTTTTACACAAAAGAGCAGTTACCACTAGTTAGGAGAAAAGGAGTTTTTCCTTATGAGTACTTAGATTCTCTAGAAAAACTTAAAGAAACTCAGTTACCACCTAAAGAAGCATTTCACTCTAGTTTAAACAAAGAACATATTAGTGATGAAGACTATGCTCATGCACAAAAGGTCTGGAAAACTTTTGGCACGAAAACATTGGAGGATTACTTAGAACTTTACAACAAAATAGATGTATTGCTTTTAGCTGATGTTTTTGAGAACTTTAGAGATGTCTGTTGTAAAAACTATGACTTAGATCCTAGCTGGTACTATACTGCTCCAGGCCTAGCTTGGGATGCATCATTAAAAATAACGAAAGTAAACCTAGAACTTTTATCAGACCCTGACATGCTTTTAATGGTAGAACAGGGTATAAGAGGCTAATGATAAATATATGGAAGAATCGTATGACCCGAGTAAACCTTCAACGTATTTATTATATATAGATGCAAACAGTCTTTACCCTTGGGCAATGAGTCAGCCTCTTCCTACACACGGTTTTAGTTGGATGAATGAAGAAGAACTAAGAAATTGGAAAAATATTCCTTCTATATTAGAAGTAGATTTAGAATACCCTAAAGAATTACACGATTTACATAATGACTTCCCTTTAGCACCAGAACGTTTAAAAGTAGAAAAGGTAGAAAAACTTATTCCAAACTTAGGTCCAAAGAAGAATTATGTTTTACATCATCAAGCTTTGAAAAAAATATCTCAATTTAGGTTTAAAGCTTACAAAGATACATCATGGTATTAAGTTTGAGGAAAGTACCTGGTTTAAGCCTTATATTGATCTAAACATTAAACTAAGAACAGAGGCTAAAAACGATTTCGAGAAAGAGTTCTTTAAGTTGATGAATAACTCCGTTTTTGGTAAGACCATGGAAAACTTGAGAAACAGAGTAGACATACATTTAGTTTCTGATAAAAAGCATTACAAAAAACTAGTAGCAAAGCCAAACTATAATCATACAACAATATTCGATGAACATTTAGTAGCAGTTCATATGAAGAAAACGAGTATAATATACAACAAACCCGTTTACCCAGGAATGAGTATTTTAGATATTAGAAAGACACATATGTACAACACTTACTATAAATACTTTAAAACAAACTATGGTGAAAAGGTTAGATTATGTTATACAGATACAGATAGTTTCATACTTGAGATAGAAAGAGAAGACATTTATAAAGATATTACGTTAGATGTTCCAACAATGTTTGATACAAGTAACTACCCTTCTAACCATCCTTCAGGTATACCAACTGGCTGTAACAAAAAAGTAGTAGGTATGTTTAAAGATGAGTTAGGTGGTAAGATTATGACAGAGTTTGTAGGTCTAAGAGCAAAGATGTATGCATATAAAACTTTAGATGGAAAGGAAGATAAAAGATGTAAAGGGATTAAAAAGTCAGTCATTAAGAATGAGATAAATTTTAACAACTACAAAGAATGTTTGCTTACAGGAAAGGATCAATATAGGACTATGTGTGTATTGAGAAGCAGCGGTCATGAAATATATACAGAGGAGATAAACAAAAAAGCTTTAGGTTCTGATGATAATAAAAGGCATATACTAGAAAATTCAATAGACACCCTAGCATGGTTTCATTACAAGAGTAAAAGAGAGATGGTTGAGTAGTGCTTAGTTAACGGTTTGAGCATAAAATAGTTAAGAATATAAATGGTTAAAACAACACCATTTATATTTTTGGGGTATGGTAACCATAGCATTTTGGGTTCATGGTCAAAATATGGCCAAATGAGCCAGATCGGGTAAATCCTCTACTACTGATATTTGTTTTGACAATATTTTGACAGGTGAGACAAATAAGCAAAATGGCAGCCTTTGATAAAGAAAGCAGAATTGCCAAGAAAAACCTGAAAGTTCAGAGGAAGATGTTGAAGACTTGTGTGGCCATGTGCAGTAAGAGCATTGCGGTCCTTTCATTCTATCTATCTATCTATCTATCTATCTAATTTTGGACATAAACTTGTACAACTGTGTTTTGTCATGTAGCAATATTACTTATTAAAGAGTTTTTTTATCATGAAAGTCTCAACTCACATAACAGGCGCGTGAGGTAAATATCAATGTTATCACCACCGGAATAATCATACATCGGCAAACCTCGACATAATAAATTCCCTCAGCCTCGTTATACATAATTTATAATCATGATATTCTCTATATAGTCACTATACGGTTCAAGAAATAGATGAAAACCACAGGGAACACAGCACTGATAGTCTGTTTGGTACAGCCAAATAATGTTATTTGATTACAATTCGTAAGAAATTCATACGTAATTCCTGTAATCGGGACCGTCTCTTTTTACATTTCAGTGGCTTTCTTTATAACCTGGACTCCTTACGCCATTGTCCTCTTCTGGGGAGCTTTTGGGAACAGTGACGATATTCCACTCGTCATTACCGCCATTCCGGCCTTTGTAGCAAAGTCCGAAGTAATTGTAAACCCAGTCATCTACGTGGGCACCAACAAAGTATTTCGTAAAGCATTCTATGGGAGTCTACCATGCGAGGGCCTCAGAGATAAACTAACGAAGTCGGAGGAAGAAGCTAAAGAAGAAGATTCAAAAGAAACGGATCCAGAAGAAGCAGAAGAGAAAAATGATAAGGCCGGTGCTGAACAAGGTGCCGCTGCAGCAACCAATGTAAGTAGTATCGCCCCCGGTATTTGCCCAGGCTGATTTGATGTTTACCAGCTTATCGGAGCTAAGTAAAGTAAGAGCTACAATGACCCTTATCGTCCTACTTCAAACTGCTAAATAGATTAAATTATCATTTCCAACCAATATTTTGCGATTTCACTTTTTTCCTGTGGAAAACTCTCACCATATCAGACTGTGTAATCCAAGATCAGACCGTCCGCTCTGTGTAGTTTGATAGTGAATTACACAGTCCACGAAAGAACGAGTTCCGCTTAGTAGCAGCACTCAAAAAAAAAAAAAAAAAAAAAAAAAAAAAGAAATCAAAGCGTTGAGAACACTGAAGTGGTACTTGTTAAGGAAACCATTGTGTGGAATTAATAATTTGAAAGAAAAGGAGAAATATTTTTCAAATATTGGCTTGAAAGTCAACCTACGAAGCAAATAAGTAATTGTTTCGTTAAAGGGAGTGTACTCACGACAAAGTTAGGATTATTTGTGTATTGGTGGTCTCCCATTGATCATTAGGAGGAGTCAGGAGTAACATCCCTTGACAATAGGATGCATGATGGATAGAGAGAGAAACCATGTGAATATATCAAATAAAATTAAGTTTGTAACTGAAAACTATGATTTTGAAATATATTTGGCAGTTAACATTTAATTCCCAACATTAAAATCAATTATTTCGATATATAAATATTCATGCCCAATCAAATGGAGTAGCGCACAATCATGGGATGAACAAGCCATGGGACGAACTGGTTTTTGAACGAAAAAGCCCAGGACCAAGCGATCAGTAGACAAATTTTGTATATATCATTGCGCCAATAGAAAGATACGGGCGAGTGAAGCTATTTTCAATCAAGAATTAATATTTTCACGATCGATGGCCTCACCCGGTGTACTTTAACATGCCATTTCCAATTACATATCTGAGTGCTACCTAAAAACTCATTTGTCTGAGAAAAATTGAGTTTAATTGGGTTTATTTCCTTCGGCTTTGCACAAAATACGATACAGGGCTCCAGATAGAGGGAGTGATTTTGGTTTTAAAATTGAAATTGTTAATAATTCTCTCTGAAACCCTATGTTGTGGGTATTCATTAGAACTGTCTCATCGAGACAATTCTAATGTGTACCCACGACATAGGGTTTCAGAGAGAAATAATGGATTTAGAATACCATCACTCCCTCTTATCTGGAGCTCTGACGATACATGGTCTTCTAAATTCAATATTGAACTCATAGTGGTATTGTCTTCGACAAATACCACAAAAAACGAGGCTTTAGTACAATACTCGTTGTCACAATTTCAAAAATTGCCTGGTCAGTATAGCTCACAACAAGTTGGACACAACATCGGTCATAGAGCAGACTGTACAATTAATGTTGTCTAATCTTGATCAAAACATATTAGTTTGTGATTTGAATTCATAGGCTTATTCTAATGTGAAACAGATACAATTATCCATCTAGATGAAGTTTCTGTTTTGTTATGCACTCGGCTTTATTATCGAGAAAACCATATCTTCCACTTTTTTCAAGTTGTCATTTGACCAGTTGGCAAATTTGTCCACGTTGAAATCATTTGCCGATATTTGTCTTTGAAAGGGTAGAAAACATTGGTAAATTTCTTTCCGAGGATTGATGATAGTCACCGTGACAGGATTCGTTCATCTCTCAACACTGATTATTGTTTGGACGATGGTTATGTGGGAAAACAGCCAGTGACTTTGGAAGAGTATCGAACGAAGCACTTGTAATAGATCCTCCTAAAGAGCATGGATATGTGCTCTAGCCACCGCAATATAACTAAAATAATGTTTAAAACCTGTGTTTTCAATAATTTTCCACAATAAAATGTCCTGCATACGTACTTTTATTCTCCTGCAGGCGGCAGAAAACAATGGAAACCCAAACGCCGTAGCTCCAAACCCGTCCGAACCAACCAAAGTAGAGTGTTGAATGCAGTGTAACTTGAACAACAGTTTTGACAACAACACAGTCCAAAACCCTTCAGAACATACGAACCTGGACTGTTAAATGCTGTGGGATTTGCAGAGCTCCAGATAAGAGGGAGTGATGGGTTTCAAAATCCATTCAATTTTAAAATCAAAATCACTCCCTCTATCTGGAGCTCTGGGATTTTGATAAGAGTTTTGATATCAACAGAGCCTAACACCATTCAGACTCTACCAAAGTGGAGTGTTGACAGCAATGCTGTTTGAAAAAATGTTTTGACAAGAACAAAGTCCCATGAGAACCTTCTGAAGAAGTAGGTTCAAGGAATATGTGAAATAACGTTTAAGAGAACATGATCGCCCAACTAGGAACATACTTAAGTGGAGTCTAAGCCCACATGATTTCGATAACACCATAGATACCGTGATCGTTCCAAAGTTTCCAAACCCTCTAGAACTTACGCAGGTTGAGTGTCTACACCCATGTGATCTGTATAAAGTTATAGACAAATTCATCGCTCTTGCAAAACCCTAAAGTCCTACTGCCGTGGAGAGCTGAAGCCATCATGATTTTGATATCAAGAAAGACACTATCATTGACAAAACTTAACACAACCGAATGGAATGTATTTACTGCTTCTATCAGACCAATGACCAACAATTACATAGCATAATTAAATTACCCACCCAACAAATATAAGGAGAGTCTTGTAAGCATAACGAAAAGATGACAAAATTCTGGTTACCAACATTGTTCAAACTACTTTCTTTGTTCTACCACCTAAGCAGAACCCTATTTGTCGCCTGTAAATGCTTTCAGTATGGAAGTGACTAAAATATCGTCGTCTGGTAAAGAGTTAGAGCTTACAGATGGTACAAGAAAGAAGTTTTTCAAGAAATACCATACTGCAGTAGTCAATTAAACTGAGAAATTTTTGCAGTTCTCAAGATAGGTATGACATAACTTGGCATTGGAGATAAAGTTTTACTAAAACAGTCTGGTGAAAAAAAGGTTACTAAGCGAGCCTTTTGCGAGCATAATAACATTTTTTGTCGACGACTTTGAAAAAACATTACCCTTAAAGCCAAGGGGTGTCAGATTCTTTTTATCTCATTACTGTATCTTTAGAGTTAAATTGTAGGAGGCCTATAATGACATGTGCATTGAAATTAACGTGAAGCCTATTCGCTTCTTTGACAGGTGTGTACATCACAGACAAAAAATAGTCCCACAGGAACTGGGATGTAATCTAGATATTACAAAAAATTTGCAGCTTTGTGGCTATCACCAATTTGGCAGTACATTTCACAGAGAAATCTCGGTTAGCAATTTTTTAAAGGGTAGGCGTATGACAGCAGAACTTTGACCACTGTTTACTTACCTCAAACGTGTGTAAGCTAAGAAAATTAGAAATGTTTGAACCACACAAAAATATAAGGGTAGTTCTGTGATAAAAGGATGATCATATTTTGTAATCATTAGAAATAGCTTTTGAAAGGAGCTGTTTGTTTAAAACCCCAACTTTATGTATCTACATGCATTTTTAGTTGACAATAAGTGTTTGACGACATCATACACACTTCAGTGTGTGTATACAGTTTCCCCAGTTTCCAGCCATAGTTCACCTTTGGTAGATGTGTAACAACTTGTTTTGTGTTCATTTTAGTTTCTTCATGTTTTTGAAATTCGTTTTAACTGATCATATAACTCATTTTTCAACATGTATAACTATTTTAATAAATACATAGGTAATAATGAAGGTATGTAATATACATGTAAGTAATTTCAGGACTGTTTTCATCAAAAATTCTAAATTCCATGCTAAGTCTACTTTTGTCTAAGAACGTAACGCCATTTCTGGTTTGCAAAACCATTTAGTTTAGCCGATCAGAAATTGAGTTACTATCAAATTCAGGAAAGAGTAATTTTTAGGAATGGTAGGTGAAAACGAGCTCAAGTGTTGTTGAAAAAAATTATCAGTTTCGAAGACAAGTTGTAAATAACTGTAAATAGCCGTAATGTTTTTATACACATAGTGCATTATGCATCTTATGCACTTTTTTTTTTTTATACCTATCGGAAATAAGTTTATTAATCAACACATAAATATATTTACGTGTTTCATCCATGAAGTTCAAGGACATGTATAGGCAAAGACATTGTTAACGTGACACATGTAGGTATATGTACATATTTACACTATAATAATGTTTGATTTGTGTAATACTAGTAACATGACATATAAAGTCAGATTCGTTGTGAGAGTGACTCATGTTTGTTTGCGTATATTTTAGCCATGCTCTGGCAACAGGTGGTTTAATGGATCCATAAAATCTAAATGTATTTTGTCTAGCTACGGTATGAATTCTGAGGTGGAATGGGCTTTAATCATGCAGGAAAGATTAACAAAAGCAAAAAATTCGAGTCAGGTCAGTCTGCACGGACTGCACAGGCTGACCTGGGTCGAAATCTTTTGCAGATGTATTCAATTCCTTTTTCACAGAGCTTGGCTTATTTACATCATATGTTTGGGCCTACAGTATAATGACGTGTAATGTATAAATCTAACTCGATAAACCTTTCATTAATACCTTATGTTATTGTTTGTTTTTGGGAACACAGGTTTAAAACCTAGAACCGTTATAAAAACAGTTGTGTCGGGTTTTTAAATTATCTCTTCACGGTTCTTGATTTTAAACTTGTTATCCCTAACACAAACAATATTATAAACTGATAATGAAACGTTTATCGAGTGAGAGTAATAACAACCATTATTAACGTGACAAATGTATGTGTATACATTTTCTTGTTATATATTGACCCGTATAGGATAATGACAGGTACAGTCTGAATCAAAGTTTACGTGATACATGTTTATACACATATTTGATTAAACTATGTGTTACTCTCATAGAAGTATGATTAATATCTGAGTCGGCCATACGAAAAGGTAGTTTAACTCACCTGCAAAGGTATACACTAAGGTCAGCCTACGCATGCTACCTAAGTGGAAACTTTCTGCTATTGCTATATTTTGTGCATGTCAAAGGACAGTACTACGTCATGATCCAGTCGGTTTTTATATCACTTATATATTATATTATTTGTTATATTTGACAAAAGCCATGTGGGAAAAAGTCACTGCAATAGTTGAACTGTCAAAGTATATTGGTATGGTAAATGTTCAAATAAACACAAATTACCTGCCATAATGTTTTTCTTTTTTCAGTGATCTAACTTCATTTCTCATTAAAAAACAAAAATAGACACTGAAATCTGTTCATAAATGATTCAATACATAGTGAATATTTTTTTTCGGTGAAAGAACGAAATTTATTGCATCGAGTTACCATCATCGGTAATATTTTCACTACGAGTGCGTAGCAACGAGTTAAAATATACCGATGGTGTTCACGAGTTGAAATAAATTTCGATCTTTCACAGACACACACCCCCCCCCACACACACACACCCACACCCACACCAAATATTCTATTTATTTCGTGCTTCTAACCTTTTTTTGGTAGACTTAAATCAAAATCCAGTACATATGTTACCGGTAATTTCTCGTGGCTAATCCCCCCTCACATAACTACGCATAACGATAAATTACGTAAAATGCGAGAAGTGTAGGGTAAATTACGTCATATTTCCACCTGGTTGAATGGCACGCACTCTTTACCTGGGGAACTATCGTTTCCGCCTTCAATTGAAGAGTTATAAAATAAGAAATCGATATTTTTCACCGGTCGTAACCAGAAATATCAAACAATATTCCACCGTTATTTTTCGATGAACAACTGAAAAGTATAAAATAAACAGAGGATATTTGTTTTTTGCGGTGAAAGATCGAAATTTATTTCATAGAGTGAACATCATCGGTAATATTTTCACGAGCGGCGCAGCCAATAGTGAAAATATTACCGATGATGTTCACGAGATGAAATGAATTTCGATCTGTCACCGAAAACAAAAAACCCAAATATTCTATTTATTTCATGCGTTTAACCCTATCTGGGGGGGCGGGGGGGGGGGGGAGTCCAGTACAGTTCTTTTCTGTTATTCCCCTTGGCGTACACCCTCCGCATAATAACGCATTACAACATACGTCAAGCGCGAGAAATGTCAAGTAAATAACCACTTGTCACAACTCGGCCGATTCCGTACCTACATCTAACCTCGTCCGTATAACGGTCGTTTCCATTTGAACTGCGAATCACGTGTTCTTATACATGGCGCGCCAATGTCAGTCGTTTAGCAACGACATAAAAAACCTCGATGAAGTTATTTACATCTATCTATCTGTCGGTGAAAACTTCAATCGGAATTGATAAACCACGTTAAAAAATGAATGTACGAACTGTTTGTGAACTGAAATATAGTTAGAAAGATTTCGATAGAAAATTGAAACTCAAGTTTTCTTTTGTAAGAGGAGCCTGACAATTTTCAAAACGGTAAACCGGCGCATTTTCGGGCGATGAATGTACCGATCTGCTGCATATCAATCCACCAGATACAGCCGAGGGATTTGATGGCTCCCATCACCCGAGGTATGCCGAATGGTAAATAACGTCATATTTCCATCCGGTTGTGAGGCACGCGCATTTTACCTAGGTAACTAGTTTGCGGGAACAATTGTTTGCGCGTTCAATTGAAGAGTTAAAAATATAAAAATCGGTATTTTCACTGGTCGTAACCATGAAAAAGAGGTTTCATGCATCTCTGTCAACACCATACCAAGCAAGTCTTCACATGATTATCGATCCTTAAAATCCAGTCTTTCCAAAAACTGACAAAATCCTGAAGTGGAATGGTCTGTGGACTTGCAGAAACTTTATTTAGAGCAAAAAGTATCGAACCAGATCAACTTGCGCAGGCTGACATAGATTGATACTTTTTGCAGTTGCATTAAACCCCCTTTCAACAGAGCATCCTTATGTGTTGGTTTACATGTTAAGTTCGATAAGGTATTCTTAATCGTTCAATGGCTTTTTTTTTCATGGACAGTGTAAATCAAGATCAAGCTGCTGATCAGCTGTTCACAACCTGATGTTTTGTTAGATATTCTGAATTGAATTGCCATGATATTGCAATATCTTTGTAACTTCTGCTAACTGAATGTACTTGCTGTCAAACTTAATTTAACCCTTCACCAGGTGGTAAGATTTTAGACATGGCCAAACTGAAACAATGTTCAGGTAACATATTAGATGAATTTTGTTTCAGAAAGGATAGAAAACATATGTGGGAAAAGGAGAAAATGCTGGTTACAAGCATTTTCTCCTTTTCCTGCAATGTTTTTAAAAGCCTTTTTTTCTCATTCAGACTTGGGATGGTTTGGTATAGTGTTAAGCAGGCAGTTTATGGATAATTTAAAGGCTAAATAGCGGCCACAAAAATTTTGTTCAAAAGCATTTAAATTAAAATCATTCCATTTAAAAGTATAGAAAATATTGTAAAGATGATAATCGGTTATTGTGCCGTACGTCCATGTGTTAATCGCTGCCGAAAAAAAGAATTTCAAAATCAGGCAAAAAGTAAATAAAAGATAGAGTGACCTGGCAACTTTTAACATAGTTTTCAAATTAATTTCTCTGCAAGCAACTAACACTTGGACCAACCTTACAATAATAGATTGTCTTCTTTATAATTTCCATACTTTAAATTAGAATGATTTAAATTTAAAAGCATATTGACACCTGCATTGTTTACTTTTGGCTGCTATTGTTACTTTAGAGTGTGGGTAAAAACAGGCATTTGTTTTATTCAGGTAAAGTGACTTCTAAAGGCATTCTGGATGCGTAATTCAACAACTTGCCATGTGATCGGCCAAGACGGAAACGTCTCAGCCAATTTAATTGCTAGTGTTGAAATCTGGGAGTTACGACAGTAATAATTGCGAAGTCCCAGTAGCTCAGTAGCATACAGGACTCAAGAACAGGAGGTAACTTGTTTGATGCCTGGCTCGGCCTTTTTCTTTCCAAGGATTGATGGTAGTCATTGTGACAGGAAAGAGTATTGTGTAAAGTACTGGCGAAAGAAAATCCAGGAAAGCATGGATAGTGCACTGGCAGCTAGGATATAACTGAAATAATGTTGAAAACAGGATTATAAACCATTCCGTCAATCAATAGAACAACAATTAGAATCATTGGTGATTACTGAGCCTGAAGCCCGTCATTTACTCAGAAGTTTACACATTTGGCATTGTTAACCCTTATCCTGATAAATTAGTTGAATGAAACTTTCAAGCCAGTAGCAAAACCCGAAAAATGTTATTTCAAACTTACCGGACATTTTAGATCCAAGATCAGACTGGATGTTCTGTGCAGTCTGATCTTGATCTACATTGTCCACAAAACGTGAGTCGGGCTTAGCAGCCCAAGGGTATAATACTCATAACTTTGTGGTTAAATTAGTCAAATGAAACTGTCAAGCCGTAAAAATGTTATTTCAATCTTAGCTTTTGGACAAAATTATCTCCTTATCGGACTTTGTAGATCCAAGATCAGACTGCACGTTGTGTGCAGTCTGATCTTGATCTACACTGTCTGCAAAATGTGAGTCATGCTTTCCAGCCCAAGGGTTAATTGTATAATACTCATTGCTTTGTGGTTTAATTAGTCAAATGAAACTTTCAAGCTGATAGCAAAACCCCGAAAAAATGTTATTTCAAACTTAGCTTTTGGACAAAATTATCTCCTTATCGGACATTGTAGCTCCAAGATCAGACTGCATGTTCTGTGCAGTCTGATCTTGATCTACACTGTCCGCAACACGTCAGTGAGTCGCGCTTAGCAGCCTAAGGGTTAATTGTGTAATACTCATTGCTTTGTGGTTGATCTTGATTTTTTTGGTGCAGTTTAGATATACAGTAATACTTGTTTATTTTTTCAATTGGTTGTGTTATAAGTATATTAGGCATGCTCTGTAAAATGGGGGCTTAATGCATCTCCATGATGCATGATACCAAGCAAGTCATCACATAATTATTGATCCATAAAATCTAATTTATCAAACAACCGATTGAATTATTAGGTAGAATGAGCCTTTGACCTGCAGAAAATTTTAGATGGCAAAAAGTTTCGGCCCATGTCGGCCTGCGCAGACTGCGCAGGCTGACATGGGTGGATCATCATCTTTTTCATCATTCCTTGAAAAAGAATTGGCCAAGCTGTGAATTGGAACCAGCAACCTCCTGATTTCAGGTCTTTACCGTGCTAGGCATTTTAACTTTTTCCCAGATGAAAAAAATTTTAGAATAATCAAAAGTATTTGCAAATGTCAAATTAAATACAGCTCAAATGATGGGATTTGTTTTGTGGCAGGGTAGAAAATATTGTGGGAAGAGGAGAAAATGCTGGTTACCAGCAGTTTAAAGATAAGACAAATGTCATCTTTATCTCTTGTATTGTGACAAAAGATAAAGCTGCTACTATGTGCCAGCATTTTTCCTGTCTTTCTCGCTGTGCAATTTTTATTCATGCATGTGCAAGTGGTTATTATGGTGGCATATTTCTGCCACGAGATACGAGATAGCTGTCATGATTATTTCAGAAAACTATCGCGATAAATTAAAGTTTCCTGGAAATTTGTCAAGATAGTGAAAAGTTTGCTGAAAAACAAAAATCACGATAAACTTAATATTTTAACTCAAAATTTTTCAATGGTGCACGAAGCTGAATTTGAGATAAATTATCGTGATAGTTCTATAATAATTGGCCTGCAACACGCAAAAAGGGGCATTCGGACATTTGCGTAAAGTGTCGTCTCGGATCAGCCTGCCCAGTCCGCGCAGGCTAATCCGAAACGACACTTTCCATTTCTATGTAATTTTTCTGTTTTGCACAAGTCTACTGTAGCACAAAATCTAATGTAGTCGTAAAGTGCCGTCTCGGATTAGCCTGCGCGGACTGCGCAGGCTGATCCGAAACGACACTTTACGCAAATGTCCGAATGCCCCTTTTCACGTGTTGTAAGCCATATGTTTCTCGATATCTATAAATAGAAAATTTATCATTTGGATGAACTCGGTAGTTTTTGGCTTCACAAGATTGCAGTAAGTGAAATCAGCATTTTCAGAAGAATTTTTAGAAACTGATTTAAATGAACTGAAGTTTTCTTATAGGGTAGAAAACACTGTGGGAAATAGAGAAAATGCTGATTTCCAGCACATTCTCCATTTCTCACCATGTTTTCAAAATTTGTCTTACTCAGCGTCGCGAAAAGACTGGATTAATTAACTAATGTACACTTCAGAAATAGATGTAATCAAGAAAGTGGATGTAATTAACCTGAATTTGGTGTGTGTTATAAAAAGTCCTAGCAGTTTCCACTGTTAAGTTAAACGTGAAAACATGGAATGATATTTGGTATTCACAGAGACTGGAGATAAAGATCAGACTTTGCAGGCCATGAAGTTTGTTCATGATGTTCTCTACTCTTTTTTTTTTTTCATGGAAAATTAACCCATTAATCCTTTACCACACATTACTGACAACCCAGATAAGGACAGCTTTTGAAAACACTGTCGGAAATGGAGAAAATGCTGGTAACCATTTAAACCACATGTAAATAAATTTGTTATCTGCAAATTTTCAGCTGAGTTGTTTTTGAAGAAAACAATGAGGTATTGTCATAGCCCTGGCATCATATTTGTCCCTTGTGTCGTCGCCATGCAGAAACCACAGGCTCCTGAAACTGGACTATCAAGGAATAACGAAAATTTTATTATCGGACACCGTTTCTATAAATAGCACATGGGTGATTCCCTCTTTATCGTAAATTTACGGTATAGAGGGAGTCGCCAATGTGCTATTTTTTAGAAACGTTGTTGTATTGGTTGTATTGGGGTTTAACGCCACTTTAACAGCTAAGGTCATATCATGGCGGTCGGTGACGCACATGTGTTTCCTGGCTTTCCCACACCAGTACTAACATAACTTTCTTTCCAAAGCCACCGACTACTTTTCTCACATGCTTCAGCAGAGGTAAGAGTCGAAAATACGCCGGAAAGAAAGTTCGCCTCAACCGGGTATCGAGCTCACAACCACCAGGCCATGAGTCCGACACGCTCACCACTGAGCCACCCGGGCGGGGCTTTTTAGAAACGGTGTTAATGAAAATTTGAGTATACTCCGCGATATACAGGCGATGCACTAAAGTGCAATACGTGTTCGATGATCGACCAAGGAAATTTTTAGTGTTCCGTGATAGACCAATAGAACTTCAAAGGCCTGTGGCAGAAAACTTAGACGTTTTATATCTCTTTAGTTACTGAAGATTTTTACTTCAAATGCGCACTAGTTCTTGACAAATAAAAAGGGAAAAAAATGCAACAGGGGCGGGTAACTATCAAAATATTTTTGACACAGTTATGCCCCTTTTTTACTTGGAATTTTCAAAAACTTTTGACATTGTAAAATATCTCTGTCATTACTGAAGTATTGACTTCTAACTTTGAATAGATCTAGTTGTTAACTATCAAAAGGGGAACCTATAAAACAGGAGCAGGTAACTATCGAAATATTTTTGACACGGTTATGCCCCTTTTTAAAATTTCACTAGAGGCTACTGCAGCCCAGCGTTGGCATCGGAATGCAGTGCTCTGGTTTGAATTTGGGCAAGTCTAAAATCTGGTCTTCTTGTAGTGCTAACAAATAACAAGGATAAATATTAAAAAAAAAGGAAGCTGAATGCTGATGGGACTTATCAAGTCGTATGCCTAGGTGATTGAGTAGAATATCCATTTTAACCCTTAACCAAATAACTTAGTCTAACTGAATCTGGGAGGAAGATGGCGTTTCAAAACATTGTGGGGAAAAAGAGAAAATACAGGCCGAGGGAGAACAAGCTGGTTAACATTTCCTTCTATTCCAACAACGTTTTCTACCATTTCAAGAACAATTCTGCCTATTTCAGCCATACATGTATTTTAATCAGGCGTCTGAAAATGCTTTCTATATCGACGAGCCTAAAATTTTGTCTGGTAGAGATTTAGCACGATGATCATGTAGAATTTGCCGTGTGTATTCTACTCAAACTGGTACATGCCCCCCCAAAAAACTCCAAAGAACATGGCCAATTACAACCAATATAGAAGCAATTAATTTGTCCCTCGTTCACCAGGTTGCATGTACAGGTACTTCGTGTTCAAGGTCCCAGAAACTAATCAGACGGATTGAATGTGGTTAACCTGTGAATGTGATGATAGATTTTCTCTCTCTATATAGAGAAACAAAGTCCGTGATATTTCCGCGATCCTGACTTCCGGTACATATGGTCATCATCCCTTTACCAAACGACAAATTTTACTTTCTTCATCACTGAAAATGTCTGGAGACGACAAATTCACATGTTACACAAATGAACCGAAGGTCG
Organism: Hippopus hippopus; assembly: GCA_946811185.2. NCBI lineage: Eukaryota > Metazoa > Mollusca > Bivalvia > Cardiida > Cardiidae > Hippopus > Hippopus hippopus. Next base: position 72,220,817 of record OX328096.1, read on the forward strand.
TTTACAGGATAGAAAACATTGTGGGAAAAGGAGAAAATGCTGGTTACTAGCATTTTTTCCTTTTCCCACGATGTGTCAAAAGGCTTCTTGCCCTCTACCGAATTATCCCATGTTTTCACGACCATGAGAAAGACGTCTTAACAAATCATCGTAAGAAAAAGGAGAAACTACTGTTATCCGGCATTTTATCATTTTCCAACAATGTTTTCTGCCTGTAAAAGGACAAATCTTATTCGTCGGACAACAAACAACAGGTCGTCTGCAAATCTTTTTAACATGGACAAGTCGTCTTGTAAAGGAATAATCCTCACAATGCCAAGTAGCCATGGGTCCCAGCCCGATCATTTTTTTTTTCTTTTTATATATTCGGACGTTACTTTGTCAAAATCTATAATGTTTCGATAAAACTTTTTGCCATCGATCTGTCATGATGGACCGTGAAAGCAGACCGCGATAAGGAGTGATTAAAAGATAATTACTGCCTGGACCCAGGACCAATGCCAAGCACATTTTCACTCACTTTTGCAAGGAGCGTAGATTATGATCAGACTGCGAGGAGTTGCACACTGATCACAGTCTCACATGTCTAATGATAAGTGAGATTGCAATATTAAGTCTCTTCGCTGACTGCAGTTTCAATATTATTTCATTTATTTTGCACAATAGTCTTCTCAAGCCACTGGCTGCTTTCTCAAATAACAATCGTCGAAACAATGATCAGCGGCGAGAGAGGAATGAATCCTATCACACTATTATCAGTCCTAGTAAAGACATTGGCCGAGCTGAGAATTGGAACCAGCGACACCGCAGTCTCAAGTCCTGTACACTAATGATTGCGCTACCGATGCTGGCCTCAACAAATTGGCTTCTTTACAAAAGAAGCCAGGAGAGGTCAGCATCAATGTTTTTAAATAGTTAATTGGCTTTTAATTTCAATATATTTTGGTACACGTAAACAAACAAGTAAAAAAGCCGTCGCGTAGAAACCGCATATGTTTTACATGACGGTCATTTGACCTTCTTGCCGCGTTTTCAAGTCACATGATCTTGTCCAGCGGTCTTCTTTCTCTTTTTTAACGAAATTCTTCTTCTTTTTTCTTCTGCTTAGATCTATTTGCTTAATGAAAAATTACAATTATTTGAGAGGTCATTTGCAGCCATGGCAAATTAATATAACAAATCTTTTCTGAAATTCGTCATATAAAAATAAACCACGTCTATTTCCTGTTTCGGTTTTTTTATTTCGCTTTATTTACAAAACCATGACGAAACAGACTGTGTATCAGAATAATTTCGCAAGAAAAATGGATTTAGACAGCAAATTCTGTGGCAGTCTGCCTTTTAAACTCACCACTGTTGGAGAGGTCTAATGACCTCTCCAATAAAATACGCATTTTAAGCCCAACTGTAAAAACCCAGACATTGCCTCCCCCCCCCCCCAAAAAAAAAAAAAATCTCATCGTACCGGGGTGTAAGGGTTGCAATTTTTATGCTGCATATTTTGTTAAGCAATGTTGTTGAAAAATACAAACATTTTTAAAAAAGAAATGTTTCTATTTTTCTACAAAATTGTTTAACAAAATTTGCAGCATACAAAGTCCTGCGCATGCAGCCTGCAGCTACTGGTCTTTGATATTCATTGTCTGTAAAAGTGCATTGAGTCCATCCAATCAGCCAAAAGGTTTATGTCGAATTCTCTAGTTTTTCCATCGTAACCTTCAACCCTTTACTACATAATCCCATGTTTTATCGACCCCAGGGGATACCTTTCTCTAAGATGCGTACTCACAAAATTTGCGTACGGAGCTTAGATAAGCAAGCATCAAGTCTGAAAACAAGTTTCACTGAACCACATAAATTTACGATTTGATTAACCTTTATCTTGCTGAATAATTGAAATAAAACTTTCAAGCCGATAGTAAAAAACCCAAATTTTCACTATTTCAAAGGTATTTTTGGAAGAAAGATAACTCCTTATCGGTCAGTGTAGGTCCAAGATCAGACTGCACGTTCTGTGCAGTCTGATTTTGATCTACACTGTCCGCAAAAGGCCACTGAGTCGGGCTTAGCAGCCTAAGGGTTAAATATTTGCATAATTGTGCGCTAGCTCATACCTTTGGTTGAAGCAGGAATTATTGCATATTCTGACAGAAACAACCTTGAAACAGCAATATTTCGGGCTGAAGGTACAATTCATTAAGCCTAAACCAGTGCTTTAACTCTTATCCTTCTAAATAAATAAAATGAAACTTTCATGTCGATAGTAAAACCCTTGACTTTGCTTTGAAGGATTTTTTTTTTTTGAAAAAAGTATTTCCTTATCGGACAGTGCAGATCCAAGATCAGACTGCACGTTCTGTGCAGTCCGATCTTGATCTACACTGTCCGCAAAAAGTCCTTGAGTCGCGCTTAGCAGCCAAAGGGTTAAAGGTTAAGGGACCTGGAGAGTTGAATGTTATTGGAAGAAAAGCCCTGACTAATTAAACTGATTAACCTGACCGAGTTATAGAATCGGGCTATATAGCAAGTCGGTGCCAACCGAAGTTTCTCTGCATGGAATCCGAAAATAACTCCACGTAGGATGGTGTGGGAATAAAAAAAAAAGAACGGGAAAAAGAATAAATGAAAATAAATGAGGGAAAAAGAGGAGAAACCACTCCTAAGTAATGGTGGTACTACACAGGAATAATATTTTCAGGGAAGGAAAATAAGTTTTACTTATCTATAGGAAAACAAGAGTATGGGAAACATAAAGAATAAATGAAAAAAAAATGGGAAAGAGCCACAGAGAGAGAGAGAGAGAGAGAGAGAGAGAGAGAGAGAGAGAGAGAGAGAGAGAGAGAGAGAGAGAGAGAGAGAGAGAGAGAAGGTGGCGTTTTCAGTACATGGCAAATAGCGAACTCAATAAATGCGATCGAAATTTGAAAATGAGAAAAAATAAGAGAGAGAGAGAGAGAGAGAGAGAGAGAGAGAGAAGGTGGCGTTTTCAGTACATGGCAAATAGCGAACTCAATAAATGCGATCGAAATTTGAAAATGAGAAAAAATAAGAGAGAGAGAGAGAGAGAGAGAGAGAGAGAGAGAGAGAGAGAGAGAGAGAGAAAGAGAGAGAGAGAGTTCTTATTAGATCTAGTGGTGGCGCTACAGTTGTATTTGACAAAAAGTAAACAAAAGAAGAACAGAGGCTATTTTTTATGTCGCCCTAGATATGTTTTCAGTGTTCACTAAAAAAAAATTTTTTTTTTTCGTCATTATTTCTGTCTTTTCTCTTGTGTCATTTTATTTTTAAAACATGTTTTTAAAAAGTTTGCGTAAGTAACTCGTCGTTATAGGAACCAAGCTATTCAGAGCTGGAAACAAGAAATACCTTTAAAATAGATAAACGGCTTAGATTTGCCCACAAATAGACAGGGACCCTTGAAATAAACATGTCTACACTTTTGACCAATCACTATTTTCTATGACACATTTTTTATCGATAACAGAAAGTCGATCAAAAGTCAGCACATTCAGTTACGCCGAAAAAAATGTTTTGAGTGCTTTTTCAGTAAATCCAGCTTCTAACAACAACAACAACAACAACGCTTTAAATATGAAGTTTGGGTAAAGATAACACCAAGGACATTGTTTCCTTCCAGATTTTAGTCTCAATTTATTACCCCTTTGGCTGCTTACCTTATCTTGACTTGAACGTGCAGTCGGATCTTGGATCTACACTGTCCGATAAGGACATACTTTTCTCCAAAAAATATTTTTGAAATAGTAATATTCTGGTTTTTACTATCGGATTAAAAGCTTCATCTCACTTATTCAGCAGGATAAGGGTTAAAGAAAACCTACCAGTTTCCACAGAAATTATTTGGATTACTTTTTAGTTCTACTAAACACTAGTTCGTAATGGTGTGGTAGCATAGATATAATATTGTCGCCAGTTTGCAGGATTTAAACTTTTATCAATGGCACAAATTATCTTTTCCTTCGAAAGTCATCTCGGAGTTCTATTTGTTTAGGTGATAATTTTATAGGCTACTTGGCCCTTTTGTGTCATAAAACTGCATTGCAATTTTCATGGCAGTCGCAAATATTATACCTCTAGATGAAACCAAGTTATAGATGTTCCTTCCACTGTCCAACTGGTGAACAAGACTGTAATTTTTTATGAGTGTCCTATAATTCATTGTAATTTTACACATCCCCCCTATTTTATCATGTGTCAAGAATTTTATACCAATGAGAAAAGGTACAACCTTCAATTTATTTGGCATTTCTCTAGCTTCTATATCTTTTCCAACACACCTGCCAATGCCATTTATGAATACTTAAATAGCGCTTATGCATGTTTTAATTATATTACAGCATACATACTTCTAAAACTTTCTCCTACTTTCAATTATTTGGCATTTCTCTAGCTTCTATATCTTTTCCAATACACCTGTCAATGCCATTTATAAATACTGTAACAGCGCTTGTACATGTTTTATTTATGTTTCAACATATATATTTTTAAAATTTTCTCCTGTTTTTTCTACCACTTCCTTCTAGGAGTTTATGTATACAGTACACGTTTCCTAACTTCTACAACTGTAAATATGCTGTTGGATACAATGTATGCAACGAAAGTTTTGTGTAAATGTACATTTTACAATGTTGATATCGTCAGTTGATGATAAATTTTCTTCAATCATTGTTGTTGACTCAAATCAATGACCGTATTCTTTGAATTTCAGTACCTCCTTCAACGCTGTTCTACTCCTCGTTTAAAATTTATTCACTAACTCAATCTTCTTCGTGCTTGGGTGCATAAAAGGCTGTTCCAAGAAGTTTCCACTTTGATCTAGCCTGGGTCAGTTGCATTGAAAGGAATGGAATGCAAACGGACATCCCTTTTTTCGGCGTAGCTGTATGCACTTGCTTTTGACCTACTTTCTGGTATTGATATAGGTCTATTCGACTGAATAAATAGAAATTTGCCATTGGTAAAAAATGTGGACATGTTTACTCTGAGGGTATCTGCAAGCTAATATGCACTCAAACTCATGCCGTTCAACTTTTTTTACTTCTTCTAAATTCAATTAAATGCTTTTTAAAAAAAAATTAGGCCTATGTACAGCTCATAAAGATTCACATAATGTACAATAACAATTACAAAACGAGTGACGTGGAATAAAATTTCAACGGTGATGAGTGGTTGCTAGTCTCTCTCTCTCTCTCTCTCTCTCTCTCTCTCTCTCTCTCTCTCTCTCTCTCTCTCTCTATCGTTGTTTCTCTTTCGCTCTCGCTCCCGTTCGGTCTCTCGTTCGGTCTGCTGTTCGGTCTTTCTCTCTTTTTCATCATGTTAATACATACAACCAGAGAGATTCGTGTAACAAGTCAATAAAAAAGAACAAAAAGTAACAAAACTGGCCGTGCTTAATTAGCAATTTGTTCTCTTCATTGGCATTAAGTTAATTGTGCACCCATCCAGTATCATCCCATACCATCTTTTTTGCCTTTAACATAATGCATTTTGACCCTTATACTTCTAAATAGATAAAATTAAAAAATCCTGCCAGTGGTAGAAACCACAATACAAAATTTTAAAGTTCGTATCATAGTTAATATCTCACCGTATCGGACAGTGTAGATTCAAGATCAGACTGCACATTCTGTGCAGTCTGATTTTAATCTACACTGTCCACAGAAGCAGATTGAATCGTGTTTACCAGCCTAAGGGTTAACAGAATTCCAGATATAAAGTCAATTGGGTATTTCTCATTTTATTCAGTAGTAGACATATTGATACAACAACCACTTTTGGTACTTTGATTTCAAGAAAAGGATTCAATGATAACTTTATAGCAATTTCGGAAAAGGAATGCTTTTGTTACACTTTAGGTTGACAGACGAGCAATGTAAATCGACCTGAAGTTAAATTTACGGAACTGTGGACCAGTTAGTTCTATAAAAGTGTTCCCCATTATACAGTCGGTTTCAAGGACGTAGACAAGGCGTGAGCACAATGGTTTACAGTAAAAACAACGAAACGGAAGAGAGGTCATACCCCTACAACGAGACGGAACAGGGGACAGACCCCTACCATGGGCTATCGATTATCGAAATGAAGAGACAGAATTATCCTCTATGGGCACACCAGCTTAGCGGGCTGTACTTGTTTATCGTCACCGTTCTTGGGGTACTGATGAACACGGCTGTTCTATTTACATTCAAGAAGAACAAGCCTCTGAGATCACCAACTAATATCTTTATTATAGGTATGACGGTTTCTAACCTTGGTCATGCTACCCTCGGGAACACTCTGTCGTGGGTTTCGGCATTAAATGGTAGCTGGATCGCCGGAGATGTTGGCTGTACATTAGCAGCTTTTATGGTGTTTGCATTTGGTTTGACGTCATTGTATCAACTTGCAGCTGTGAGCATTGACAGATACATCGTTATATGCAAGCCACTCCTTGCTTCCAAGATAACAGCTCGGGTGGCTGTACTTGCTGTAGCGTCCTGCTACATCGGAGGATTTATGTGGGCATTGCTTCCTTTTACTGGCTGGGCAACCTATGGTCTTGAGGCACCGGGCGTGTCCTGTGGTATCGAACACGACGATCACAGACCTGCAACAATATCCTATATGATCTGCTTGTTTATCTTTGTGTATTCGTTACCGCTCTGTACCATGATATACTGTTACAACGGCGTTTATTCAACGGTATGTACAACTTTTTTTTTTTTGGTCAAAATGCATTTCATATTACTTAGGCACTGGGATGATCAAGGAGGAATTTTTTTCCGTTCAATTTTTTCTCCAATTTGGTATGAACAGTAATTATTACTTTTTAGTCTTTATTATATTCTTATCAGTGAATTACTGGGATTTAACAGTGAGTAACACCACTAGTCATGATAAATATGGTACCGTCACTAGTGACGATATAGTCTTAGAATGTTTGCCTGTACTACTATTTCCTATATTGCTCATATTGTACCATTCTTGATAATTTTTAGAATAAAAAAGTGTGAACTAGGAATATAATAAATAGGCTAATCATCTGGTTATGTGTGACATTGTAAAAATCTGTCACTCGAATGGGGTGTGATACGATTAAAAAACTCGTCCTTCGGACTCGTTTTTTCAACCGCATCACACCCCATTCTCGTGACAGATTTTTAATATCACACAAAACCAGTTGATTATCCTCTGTATATTAATCAAGTTGCATAACTCAAGCTACATGGATGTCAAAAGTCATTGAAAATTAGATACCATTTCTTGCTAGCGTAAAAGCCAGTCTTTGTCCTTCAAGATTAAAATATTAATGTTAACTCATTTCATGGCATGCTATTCCAAACCTACAAAAAAGTAAACAAATATATAAGAGAAAACACTTAACTTCAACAGTGTAAAAAGAAACGTTGGTAAAAGAGCAATAGCATGCCACAGCTATACTCCTCTTCAAAAAAGGTTTTCTGAGAGCGTTCAGTGCGAGAGCGTATAAAAACTCGTGTTTTTGTACAGTAATCGGTAAAAAATAACCGTTTAACAAACAATAATAGTAACAATTAAAAACCCTTCAACAGGGAGCCTTGCTAGGACAATAAATTCAGGATAATTTTGCTCAAACTTAGACAAGGAAATACTCTTGTTCAAGTGATTTGTAACGTGTTATTTCATTGGTTAAACATTCAGTAAAGTGTCATTGCGAAACCAATGAAATGCATCATTTATTATTTACGAGAATGAATTTTTGACAGCCATATGTTCCACATCGTCAGAACCCAGGTTTGAAGCATTACATTACTCTCCATGCATCACCCCTGGGAAAATTGACTAGCAAATCGTCGTTTCTTATGAATACTCATATTGTAGGGAAGTACCCTAATAGCCAATGGAAAGATCGATAACATAATGATACTCTCTTGTAGAGAGGATGATTCATTTCTTCCGTTACTAAAAATAACCCTCGAAAAAACCCGAGGTTGTCAACAAATATGGCGGCCGTCGGCGTGCTTGTCTCCTGTGAGATATGCCATTCTGCAATATAGGGACGACACTATCTATCTTTGTGTAAGACTTTAACTGACAATATTTCGGTGTCACGCCGAAAACCTCTTTTAAACGCTTCTCGATTGTGGTGTTGACGGGCGCCGTCATATTTAAAGTATCGCTACGCTTGATTTGCAACGAATGATGTGATTGGATATCGACAAGTAAAAAATAGAAATGACGGTGTATTTGTGATAAAAATAGTTTAAATTTTCTCAAAGAAAAAGTGAGTTCACCAATCAAAACGCTTCATGAATAATTCATGAGAACGAGGAAACGCCAGCGAAATAATCCAGCGTCGATTACAGAATGAATCGAAACTGGGTCACCGAGGATGTATGTTCCATTGAGGTAGTGCAACGTAATCAAAGTGGCGTGGGCCTCATTCGCATACCTCAGGTGATGGGCGCCATCAAGTCCCTCGGCTGTATCTGGTAGCTTGATATGCACCTACAAGGTACATTTCATCGCCGGAAATACGCCGGTTTACAGGTCTGAAAATTGTAAGGCTCCTCTTAAAAAAGAAAACTTGAGCCACAATTTTCTATCGAAATCTTTCTAACTATATTTCAGTTGACAAACAGTTTGTACATTCATTTTTTAACATTGTTTATCAATTGCGATTGAAGTTTTGACCGACAGATAGATAGATGTGAATAACTCCATCGAGGTTGTTTATGTCGTTGCTAAACGACTGACAGTGGCGCCTCCATACATAAGATCACGTGATTCGCAGTTCAAATGGAAACGACCGTTATACAAACGAGGTTAGATGTAGGTACGGAATCGGCCGAGCTGTGACGAGTGACAGAGCCTGTGCTGTATCAAGGGAGGTAACCAACCTACGGCGCTCTGCCAATGGCGATGGACTACTTACAGACTTTTACTACATTTACGACTAAAAAAGCTTTTTCGGAATGCTTAGATTAAGATCAGACTGCACAGAACACGGTGAAAATTTACTTAAGGTTCTGGAAAAAGATCAAATCAATTTTGTTAGCAGCCTTTTTTTCAAGAGTTTTTTACTGAACAAAACACAGAACAGAACACAACTTTATGTACACCCAAGTATATAAAAGACACAATAAGGGTAATATACAAAATAATTAAAAGTGTATCTAGTATCTCTTTCATAGATACCATAGATAAAGAGATACTGATATTTGTTTTGACAATATTTTGACAGGTGAGACAAATAAGCAAAATGGCAGCCTTTGATAAGGAAAGCAGAATTGCCAAGAAAAACCTGAAAGTTGAGAGGAAGATGTTGAAGACTTGTGTGGCCATGTGCAGTAAGAGCATGGCGGTCCTTTCATTCTATCTATCTATCTATCTATCTAATTTTGGACATATACTTGTACAACTCTGTTTTGTTATGTGGCAATGTTACTTATTAACGAGTTTTTTTTTTTTATCATGAAAGTCCCAACTCACATAACAGGCGTGTGAGGTAAATATCAATGTTATCACCTTCGGAATAATCATACATCGGCAAACCTCGACATGATAAATTCCCTCAGCCTCGTTATACATAATTTATAATCATGACATTCTCTATATAGTCACTATACGGTTCAAGAAATAGATGAAAACCACAGGGAACACAGCACTGATAGTCTGTTTGGTACAGCCAAATAATGTTATTTGATTACAATTCGTAAGAAATTCATACGTAATTCCTGTAATCGGGACCGTCTCTTTTTACATTTCAGTGGCTTTCTTTTTAACCTGGACTCCTTACGCCATTGTCCTCTTCTGGGGAGCTTTTGGGAACAGTGACGATATTCCACTCGTCATTACCGCCATTCCGGCCTTTGTAGCAAAGTCCGAAGTAATTGTAAACCCAGTCATCTACGTGGGCACCAACAAAGTATTTCGTAAAGCATTCTATGGGAGTCTGCCTTGCGAGGGTCTCAGAGATAAACTAACGAAGTCGGAGGAAGAAGTTAAAGAAGAAGATTCGAAAGAAACAGACCCAGAAGAAGCACAAGATAAAAATGATAACGCTGGTGCTGAGCAAGGAGCTGCTGCAGCAACCAATGTAAGTAGTATCGCCTCGGGTATTGGCTCAGGTTGATCTGGGCTGCGTTACAATAAAATGCAAATTATTTGGGGTTGTATACATACATACACGCATGCAATCCTTGCTGTACCAAAAGGTATGGGCTGGCGTGAAGTTATGCAAATATCTATTCAAATCGTAAAGTTACTTGTATGCAGTTAAGTGAAACTTGTTTTCAGACTTGATGCTTGCTTACCTAAACTGCGTATGCAAATTTCGTGCGTAGGCAATTTAGTGAACAGCAGCACAGACATTAAAAGCAGTTAGGGGCTCAGTTTTGCAAGAACTAGAATAACCCTTATCGTCTTACCGTCAACCGCTAAATGAATTACATTAAAATTTCAGCCAACATTTGGCGATAACACATTTTTTTCTGCGGTAAACTCACACCATACTAGATTGTGCAATCCAAGATAAGAGCGTACGCTTTGTAAAGTCTTATCATGAATTTCACAATCCGCGATAGTACATTGAGTACCGCTTAATAGCAGCTTAAGGATCAGCTCAAAGAATTAAAAAAAAAGTCAGGCTGTAGCTAAAGGCTCCTTGTCACGATTTTAAACCTTGCTTGGTCAATATATCTCACAACAAATCGGACACAGCGTAGATCATAGAGTAGACTGTACATTTTATGTTGTCTTATGTCAATCAAAACACTGAAAAAAGCATATAGGTTTGCGATTTGAATTCGTATGCTTATTCTAATGTGAAACAGATACAATTATTCATCTAGATGATGTTTCTGTTTTGTTATGCACTCGACTTTATTATTGAGAAAACCATATCGTTCACTTTTTTTCAAGTTGTCTTCTGACCAGATGGCAAAGTTGTCCACATCGAAATCATTTGCAGACATTTGTCTTTGAAAAGGTAGAAAACATCGGGAAATTTCTTTCTGGGGATTGATGATAGTCACTGTGACAGTATTCGTTCCTCTCTCAGCGCTGATCATTGTTTAGACGATAGTTATATGGGAAGCAGCCAGTGGCTTTGGAAGAGTACCGTGCGAGGCACTTGTAAAAGAACCTCCAGGAAAGCATAGATAGGCTCTCTGGTCACCGCGATATAATTGATATAATGTTAAAAACCTGTGTTTTCAATAATTGTCCATAATAAAATGTCCTGCATACGTACTTTTATTCTCCTGCAGGCTGCAGAAAACAATGGAAACCCAAACGCTGTAGCTCCAAACCCGTCAGAACCTACCAAAGTGGAGTGTTGAATGCAGTGTGATTTGAACGACAGTTTTGACACCAACACAGCCCCAAACCCTTCGGAACCTACTAACGTTGAGTGCTGAATGCAATGTGATTTAAATAAGAGTTTTGACATCAACAGAGCCTAAAACACTTGAGACTCTACCAAAGTGGAGTGTTGAAAGCAATGTAATTTGGATAACTGTTTTGACACGAACAAAGTCCCATTAGAACCTCCTGAAGTAGAGGGTTCAAGCCAGCGTGATTTAAATAACACTTAGGACAGCATGATCGCTCCACTAAGAACCTACTTAAGTGGAGTGTCTAAGCCTACATGATTTCGATAAAACCATAGATACCATGATCGCTCCAAAGTTTTCAAACCCTTCAGAACTTACTCAGATTGAGTGACCCACGGAATCTATATAAAGTTATAGACAAATTCATCGCTTTGAAAACCCCTCAAGTCCTACTGCAGTGGAGAGCTGAAGCCAACATTATTTTGATAACAATATGGACACCATCATTGACTAAACTTACACAACCGAATGTGGTATATTTACTGCTTCTGTCAGACCAAATGACCAATCATTGTACAGCATAATTAAATTATCCACCCAACAATTGCGCCTGTTACGAATATACGGAGGGTCTTGAAAACACTAAAAAATGAGAAAATTCTGGTTACCAGCATTGTTTCAAAATATTTTTTCGTTCTACTATTTAAGCAAAAACTAATCTGTCGCCTGTAAATGCTGTCTGTATGGAATTGACTATAATATCGTCGTCTGGTAAAGAGTTAGGGCTTACAGATGGTACAAGAAAGAAGTTTTTCAAGAAATATAATACTGCAGTAGTCGATAAAACTGAGAATTTTTTGCAGTTTTCAAGATGGGCTATGGCATGAGTTGGCATTTGAGATATCTTTTTTTAAACCAGTCTGGGGAAAAAAAGGTTATGAAGCGAGCATTTAGCGAGCTTTTTTAGCTTAATAACATTCTTTGTCGACGAGTTTAATAAAATATTACCCTAAAAGTCAATGGGTGTCAGATTATTTTTATCGCATTACTGTGTCTCACGAGATAAATTCTAGGAGGCTTACATGTACATGTGCATTGAAATTTACGTGAAGCATATTCCCTTCTTTGACAGGTGTGTACATCACAGACGAAAAATAGTCCTACAGAAACTCGGATATAGTGATTTTGTTTTGAATCTAGTGTTGACAAAATTTGCAGCTTTGTCGCTATCATCAATTTGGCAGTAAATTTCACCGAGAAATCTGGGTCAGCAATTTTTAAAGAAGAGGCGTATGACAAGAGAACTTTGAGCACTATTTACTTATCTCAAAGGAGTGTAAGCTAAAAATTAGAAATGGTTGTATCACACAAAAATATAAGGGTAGTTCTGTGATAAAAGGGTAATCATATTTATTAGAAATATCTTTTGAAAGGAGCCATTTGTTAAAAATCCCAACTTTATGTATCTACATGCATTTTCCGTTGCCAATATATAATTCTTCCAGTTTCCAGCCATTGTTTACCTTTGGTAGATGTGTAAGAACTTGTGTGTGTTCATGTTAGTTTTTTCATGTTTTTGAAATTTGTTTCAACTGATCATAACTCATTTTTCAACATATCGAACGATTTTAGTAAATACATCGATAATATTGAAGGTGTATAATATACATGTGGGTAACTTAGGGACTGTTTTCATCAAACATTCTAAACTGCATGCTAAGTCTATTTTTGACTAAGAAAGTAACGCCATTTCTGGCTGGCTAAACCATTTAGTTTAGCCAATCAGAAATTGAGTAACTTTCAAATTCAGAAAATTCTTGAGAGTTAAGCCAAGAGGGTCTCTAAGAATACTAGGTGAAAACGAGCTCAGGTGTAGTTGAAAAAGTTATAAATTTCGAAGACAAGTTGTAAATAATTGTAAATAGCGGAATGTTTTTATACACATTCATAGTGCATTATGCATCGTATGCACCACATTTTTATACCTATGGGAAATAAATATATTATTTAAATATATATAATTGTAATCAACATATCAATATATTTATCCGTTCAACCTTGCAGTTTAAGGATATGTAAAGTCATAGACATTGTTAACGTGACACCTGTAGGTATATACATATTTACATTATAATTATGTTTGATTTGTGTAATGCTAGTATTATGACATGTAAAGTCAGAATCGTCTTTAAAGTGACACATGTTTGGTTTTGCATATTTTAGCCATACTCTAGCAAAAGGTGGTTTATGCACCTCCATGGTGCACTATACTTAGCAAGTCATCAAAACAATGGATCCATAAAATCTATTTTATCTAACCACGGTATGAATCCTGAGGTGGAATAGTCTTTAGTCATGCAGAAAAGTTTAGCAAAAGCAAAAATTTCGAGCCAGGTCAGCCTGCACGGACTGCACAGGCTGACCTGGGTCGAAATGTTTTGCAGACGCATTAAATTCCCTTTTCAAAGAGCACGGCTTATTTACATTATATGTTTGGCCCTACAGTATAATGACATATAATGTCACAACCACTATTAACGTGACAAATGTATATATTTATTTCATGCTTTCCGGTAGGTTATCGACAAATATCGGTGAAATATTTTTCGATATTTCATGGTTACGGCCAGTGAAAATACCGATTTTTATATTCTAACTCTTCAATTAAAGGCGGAAACAGTTGTTCCCGCGCATAGTTACCTAGGTAAAATGCGCGTGCCTTACAACCAGATGGAAATATGACGTAATTTACCTTACATTTCTCGCGCTTGACGTAATTTTGTAATGCGTTCCTATGCGGAGGGGGTACGCCACGAGGAATAACCGAAAAGAACTGTACTGGATTTTGATTAAGTTCCCCCTAGAAAGGGTTAGAAGCCTGAAATAAATAGAATATTTGTTTCTTTCGGTGAAAGATCAAAATTTATTTCACCTCGTCAACATCATCGGTAATATTTTCAATTATTACCGATGATGTTGACTCGATGAAATAAATTTTGATATTTCACCGTAAAAAACAAATATCCTCTATATACATTTTCCTGTTATATATTGACCCGTAAAGGATAATGACAGGTACAGTCAGAATCAAGCTTTACGTGATACATGTTTATACACATATTTAATTAAACTATGTGTTATCCGCAAAGTAGTATGATTAATATCTGAGTCGGCCATGTGAAAAGGTAGTTTAACGCACCTGCAAAGGTATCCACCTAGGTCAGTCTGCGCAGGCTAACCTGAGTCGAAACTTTCCGCTATTGATATATTTCCTGCATGTCAAAGGACAGTACTACGTCATGATCCAGCAGGTTTTTATATTATTTATATATTATATTATTTCTAATATTTGACAAGAACCACGTGGAAAAAACTCACTGCAATTGTTGAACTGTCACAAGATATTGGTATTGTAAATGTTCAAATAAATACAAATAACCTACTATATTTTTTTTTCTTTTTGTTTTCCATGATCTAACTTTATTTCTTACGAAAAAACAAAATCAGACAGGGAAATTTGTTCCTAAATGATTCAATAAAGTTTGATAGTGCTCACGGTTCCCTGCATACATCGCAATTATTTAATACAGTGATATGAAAGCTGTCACTTCATGCTTAACTTCTCCCTGTTGATGTGTTTGCTTGGTGCTTAAAACCGTTTGCAACATTATTTCGTTATCACATGGCGGCCAGTACACCTATCCATGCTTTCCAAGAGTAATTTGCATAACATTCTTTTCCAAGCCACTGGCTGCTTTTCCGAAACAATGTTCAGCGTTGGGAGTGGAATAAGTCCTGTCACAATGAATATCATCAGTTCTCAGGAAGAATTTGGCGAGCCTAGGTCCGTAATCACCGACCATTTTTAATTCCATTCAGAGTCTAATACTAGGTTGAGAAAGTAACACGATTTCTGATTGACTAAACTATTTGGTTTAGCCAATCAGAAATTGTCTTTCTATAAATATAGAAAATTATTGCGATCAAGACATTCTTTGACCCTTTCGGCGCCATAGGGGAAAACAGTGACTTTTGCGAACGGCATAGATCAAGATCAGACTGCACAGAACGTGCAGTCTGATCTTTGATCTATACCGTCCGCTTATTTAGTCAAGCCTAAACAATCAAAATCTATGTAAGTTTCATAAGATTGTATTTGGAGCCGTCGAAAGTATCGAGTTTATTTATTTGGCGCTTAAACAATTAACCCTTTACCAAACAATCCCTGGTTTTCACGACCCTGAGGAAGAAGCCTTTTGAAAACATTGTGGGAAAAGGAGAAAATGCTGGTAACCAGCATTTTCTCCTTTTCCAACAATGTTTTCTACCCTTCTCAAAACAAACTTCAATATCTGAGTCACATTAATTTTGTCGTCTGCAAATGCTTTCAATTTGGACGAGTCTAAAATTTTGTCGTTTGGTAAAGAGTTAAAGGATAGAAAACACTGTCGATTAAAAAAAATGCTGGGTACCAGCAATTTCTTCTTTACACACAATGTCCTTTAAAAGTTCTTTTCCTTATGGATCATTAAAACTCGGGATTATATGTCAAAGATTTAACTCATTCCCAAACGATAAACTTTAAGACTTGTCCATGTTGAAGGTATTTGTGGATAACAAGTCAAATGTTGATATGATAATAGACTATTCTTTAAGGTCTACGGCCCCTAACTGTCATATTAAAACACGGAAGCTGTCGAGATTGGCCGAATAGCCTTTACGAAAACGTCGATGTTGCACTATATTTATCGAAGAGTCAGTGAGTCTACGGCCCCTTACTCTCATATGAAAAGACGGAAGCGGCCGAAATTGGTCGAATAACCTTTACGAAAACGTCGAGGTTACACGATATTTACCGATGAGTTGGTGGTCGTAATCCTTGACTCTGTGCCAAACGACAAAACTTTAGAATTGTCTGAATTGAAAGCATCTGCAGACGACAAATTCAATGCGACTCAAAAATTGATTTTTTTTTGTGGAAGAGTAGAAAGCATTATGGGAAAAGGAGAAATTGCTGGTTACCAGCATTTTCTCCTTTTCCCAGAATGTTTTCAAAAGTCTTTTCTTCTCAGAGTTGTTAAAACTCGGGATTGTTTGGTAAAAGGTTAAAGAGGAGCTCCAGCGTGACTTAGTGATGAAATGTAGGACTCGTAACCTTGCGATCCCAGGCTCAAGTCTTATAAGCAGTACTAATTTTTTTGTGGGAGTGTCCTTGGGCAAGACACTTTAGAGCCCTAGCCTTGGTGAAATCCAGGTCATACATAAATATTTGAGCTGTCGCCGTGTTAGGACTGAACTAACTTTGTTTGTTTGTAATCGAGTTTTACGCCGTTTTAAGGGCTTAAATCATATCACGCCGGCCAGTGCACCTTCGCATGAGGTACATGGCTTTCTCACACTGGCACTAACATAACTTTCTTCACAAACTACTGACTGTTTTTCTCACTTGCATCAGAGGTGAAAGGCGAAAAGTCATCGGTAAGAAAGTTTGCCGCAACCTGGTACCGAACCTACAACCACCAGGTCAAGAGTTGGATACGCTAACCACTGAGCCGCCTAACCGGGCTGAACTAATTAAAAGCGGCCTTAAAACACCATTCTATCAATCAATCTTTTGAAGAGTCAATATCATTCTGGGAAAAGGCGAATTTGCTGATTTCTAGCATTTTTACCCTTTTCCATCAATGTTTCCAAAAGCATTCCTCGAAATGATATTGATACACGAAATCTTAGGGCAAAGAATTAGGTAAAATTCAAGAGGTACTTTTTCTTCAACGAATTGACTTCCACTATCTATCTGTGAGCTTTCTCTGTGATATAACTACAGTAATGTTGCAAGCAGCGTAAAACATCAATCAATCAATCAGTCAATTAACTATGCATCTGATGAATACTTCGGACTTTCAACAAGAGAACTTTGTGAAATCCCGCATGTAGATAGTGCGCGTGTGTGTGGCCTCGAAGCCTTCTTTTCAACGTCGATATTGCATTTCGACGCACCTGAAAACATACTCGAGGCCCCAAACCAAACTGAGCTTTGATGAAGCAGGATTCAGCAGTTACCGGACAGACTACGTCGAGTTCAATTTTTTACTGCTGAACCACTAAACCCTTTACCGGACGGTCCCGCGTCTAAACGGCCCTCATGGTGTGATGGCTTTTGAAAATGTTGTAGGAAAAAGAGAAAATCTTAGTAACCAACACTTTCTCCTCTTTGAACCATGTTTCTCTGACCTTTTATAAACAGATTTCTCGTTCAAAGGATGAAATAGGAGTTAAATGTCTTAGGTTCAGAGGAAGATGATTCCATAGGAAGATTAAACAGGGACACACGAGTTTTCGAACAAAGTAGTGCGTCATAGGAGCGGCACAAATCATTATTGTTGCCCAAATTATAGTTACAGTGTTTCCAACATTTTGTGGAAAAAGTGAACAGGCAGCTGTTGAGCTCATTCTAACATAAAGAAAAAGGAATGATGAACTAAGAACCCATAGGTGTCCGTATATCTATAAATTTTTTCCTCATTCCACCTAATTGAAAATATGAGACACCATTAGATACTATTTAAACAAAGGAAAAACATAAATTCTGAATTTTGAAAGGCCGCTAGTTAGCCATCTGGAAACAACAACAACAAAGACGACAACAACAAAACTGACCGAAAAAATTAACCCACATAATAAGAGAGAATAAACTCACACAATTATAGCATGTTACTACGAAATTCCTTCTGATTCCATCTCCGATGAGGAAATAGGCTACCATTGAAACCAACGAAAAAGTAGAAATTGTAAAATTCAAAATGGTCGCTAAGCAGCAATCTTGAGTTCAACTGTAATACAAAAAGTTGATATTACTCAGCACATCAAGATAGTAGATATAAAAGGAGAGAGCTGGGTTTTAACCACAAATTTGACCATCTACGAAAGAGCTAGTTTTTTAACCATATGTATGCTTAAATTAACATTTTAACCATGTGTATGATTAAAATATTATACCAACCATATCCCTGCTTAAATCTAAAACTAACCATATCCCTGCTTAAATCTAAAACTAACCATATCCCTGCTTAAATCTAAAACTAACCATCTCCCTGCTTAAATCTAAAACTAACCATATCCCTACTTAAATGTAAAACTGACCATCTCCCTGCTTAAAACTAAAACTGACCATCTCCCTGCTTAAAACTAAAACTGACCATCTCCCTGCTTAAAACTAAAACTGACCATCTCCCTGCTTAAAACTAAAACTGACCATATCCCTGCTTATTACTACATCCCAACGATTCGTATTTTTAGCCCATATACCTATATGAGCGAAATTCCCTATTTTTGATAAATCTAACCTCAACCACATCTATGGTTATGCCGCTAAACAACATCCTAGTTAACGTGTCTCATATTTTTACCTATATAGCTATATGAGCGAAATTATAGCATTTTTTACTTCGTCATATGATATATATTCTGCCCTATACGTAGTAAATTTTCTAAGATCTGCGTCTTTATCTTAGTGTGCCCCAAGCTAATGTATCGATATTGTTCCCAAGGATATAGCGTTTATCATCATTACTACTTAATGCGACTTTATTTATCTCTTCAGTATACAACTCATGATTATGGCTCCTAATAACTACCATTCTCCTTAATTGTGTTTTATTTTTAAACAAACACTCTTTATAATGATCATGTTTAATAAATGCTTTTACTACATGCCTTTCCTCCTCATCATCACACATTTTATAAGAGTATAGCTTAGATCTGAGGCCTACAAACTCCCCAATAATCTTACCACTTGTCTCATCTTTAAACATACCTAAACTTTCTTATTTAATCCAGTGGGAATACCTGAAGGGAGATCAGGTGGGTAATCACTTGTATCAAACCAATCTTTAACATCACCACTAATATCCTTATAAAAATCTTCTGTTTCTATTTCATACATTAAGCTATCTGTATCAGTGAAAAGAAGTTTAACTTTTTCACCATATTTATCTTTAATATAATTATAATGAAAGTTATACATCAATGTCTTACTTAAATCTAAGATACACATCCCTACATAAATAGGCTTATTAAAATATAAACGTGGTTTATTCATTTGAATTATACATAAATTTTCATCAAGGGTAGTTATATCGTAATAGTTGGGTTTAGCGGTTAATTTTTCAGCTTTTTCCCTGGTACTAACTAATCTTATATCTACACTATTCCTAATATTTTCCATAGTCTTACCAAATACAGAATTATTCATAAGTTTAAAGAAATCCTTTTCAAATGCGGTTTTAGCTTTTGCTCTTAGTGTAGTATTTTTATCGATATAAGGTTTTAACCATTCACTCTCATCAAAAGTTAACCCTCTATGAATCTTTTTAAGCTTTAGACCTAAACTTAAATATAACTTTAAATTTTCATGGTGTAATATATATTTATTTTTATTATCTAAATTAGGTATAAGTTTTTCAACTTTACCGGTCTTTAATCTTTCGGGAGCTAATGGAAAATCATTATGCAAATCATGTAATTCTTTAGGATATTCTAAATCAACCTCTAATATACAAGGGCAACTTTGCCAATTATGTAAATTATTTTCATCTATCCATTTAAAATTTCCAATGGGAAGTTTTTGACACATTGCCCAACCATAGAGATTATTCGCATCTAAATAAGTAATAAATTTAGGTGGTTCATTTGGGTTATATTTTTTACCCATATATGAATTATTTGCTTTTGCAAATCGTTTAAAAATGGTTGAGATACCTCCTCTTATTCCGTTTTCAATAAATAAAATCATATCAGGGTCAGATAATAATTCTAATTCTACCTTAGTAGTTTTTAACATTGCCTCCCAAGCTAATCCCGGCGCTGTATAAAACCATGATGGATCTAATCCATAATTGTTAAAGCAAACATTCTTAAAATTTTCAAAGACATCCGCCAACAGTAAAACATCAGTCTTATTATATAAGTCATGGTAATCTTTAAAAGTTTTCATCTCGAAGGTATTCCATACATTTAATGCATGTTGATAATCCTCCTCCCCAATTCCACTATATTTAAGCTTTGAGTAAAATTTTCTTTGTTTGGGTAGCTTTGTTTCCTCTAATTTACTAAGGTTATCAAACCATTCATATGGGAATATACCCTTTTGAGAGACCAATTCAAGCTTTTCCCCCTCAAAATATTTCATAAGATTAGTCTTGTCCTCCTTAGCTAGAGTGCTAGCTAATTCATCTAAACTTTTACCTAGAAATTTTAAACTATCAAGGAATCTAATCTCATGCGTTTTAATTTTCTTCATCCCTTTAACAGTGTATTCTATTGGCACATTTTTAGACACGCTTATATATGTTTCCTTGTTTGTTGGTATACAACTCGTCTCACCAGGTGTACTCATTAAGTCTTTTATAAATAGATGAGCATCATACTTACTATAATTATGAAAGAATATGGGTGTAAAAGTAGGTCTTCTACATTTTAAATTACACACACTGTGCGCAGCTCCCCTAAACTTTCCGGTATAATGGCAATGGTCTCTTACTTTTTTCATGTCTTCTTTACATTTGAAAATGACTCCCCACATATCCAGCAGTTTCTTGCTTTATCAAACTCTCTTTTATCCTCAACTCTATAAATCATTTCCCTCGTTGGTATCCTATCTATTTCTTTTATAACCTTTTCTAAATCCTCTACGAATTTTTTAGATGCATTTTCGCCAGAATATTGAAAGATCTTAGAAGGGTAAACATTTTCATAAAGTGATTTAACATAAAAACAATATCCTGAAACATTATGCTCATTAATTAATTTTGTCCCATTGCCTTTATTTTCGTTTTTCTTTTCTAATGTAGCCTCCATATCCGCATAAATTGTAAAAGGGTGTCTTTGTTGTTTAATAAAATTCTGAAAAGATATTTTGGTACCCTTTTTAGGTAAGTCTATTCTACAAGCATCTTTTTCACCACAATACTCTAAATGTTTATTTAAAGTTTCTTCTTTTCGAAAATGATTTAAACATCTTTCACAAATATAAGTTTTACCATTATGATCAGATATCTGTTTAGATAACAATTTACTCATATTTTTAATTAAACAATAATGTTTTTTACCATCCTTCTCAAGAAGTAAAAGATTAATATGATGTTCTCTTTTATAAACTTCTTTACTTAGACTAAGTGGATAAACACTAGTGAAATAATTATACCCAAAAATTGATACGGATATAGATGGGTTTAGGGTTTCGAATTTAATTCTATCTTGAAGGGAAACAGGGTAATTAATCCCTTCCATATTTATAGTGTTTAATAATGGTCTTAGTCTATCAATTTTTTCAGGGTTATTATCTGTTGGGTTCAAAGCTATAAGAATACAATAAGCAAAACACATATCATCATTCTTATTTATTGGATGAATAACACTTTTTGTATTTGCTATCTTAGGAGGAGTTGGGAACCAAGAATTTCCTTTTATTGGGTTATATGATACTGTATGTAATCTTAAATCAATTATGTAAAGAACTTTATAATAATCTTGTTTCATTTCCTCAGTTGCTATATTAATTAATATCTGTTCCCCCATTTCATCATATAATTCATCCACATCATCCCCATCTAAATTAACAAATGGAAAACCAGAATCAAAATTCATCTCTTTTAAACGATTTTCAATAGAGTGCTTCATCATACATCTCATAATAAGTTTAACTTTTGTTCGGCGATTATTTCTCATAACATTTGTTAATTTATCTTTCGCTAAATCAAGGAAATCAGCCGGTGTAAAAGCTCCTTTACCTTTTATAAGATATTGTTTGGTAAAACCTTTAAATGCTGATGGCCCTTCTTTAATCTCTATTTTATCTTTATCCTTATATAACTTATTTATTTTCTCCAATACTATCTAAATAGTTCATCAACTCCTCAGCTGCGGCTTTAGGTGTAGTTGGTACCGAGGGTGGTGTGTAAGGTGTAGGTGTTGGTGTGTAAGGTGTAGGTTTTAATACAGGGGCTCCAAGATTACCAATATCATAATCTAATATTGGCGCTCCCCGATTAAGTAAGATGTCAATTAATTCAGCTCTTCTAAGTCTTGAGTATCCTCTAATTCCTTGATTTTTAGATTCTTGTTTTAAGTCTCTTACTGTGAACCTCCTGAATTGATCAGCAGGACTATGAGGTGTAGGATTACTTAGACGCCCAATTAATTCAGCTCTTCTAAGTCTTGAGTATCCTCGGATTCCTCTTGACTTGGCTAAATCTTTTAAACCTTGTACGGTATATATATTATAATTTTCCATTTTTTATATATATAAAAAAAGTCTTAACTAAATGTCAAAAATAATTTTATTATGGAGTGACATAATAAAATTATTGAATGTTAATCTTATATTTATTATTCCAAACTCTTCCGTCCCATTTTATAACTGTTTGAGGACAACGATCTATAAATTTACCCGCCTTGTAAATTGATGGCAATATTATTATTTCACCAGTTTCAACATCCTCTAAACTGACTTTCTTAGGATTATGCTTAATAGTTTTTAATCTTTCAAACTTTGGATCATCCTCGCTTATTTCTTTGTGAGGCAACTTAGGAGACACCTCCGGTAACAATCCATGTTTTTTCACCAACCCAACTAAGCGTTTTTTATCCCAGTATGAGCAGAAATTTATATTATTTTCTTTAAGAATTTTTTTTAAATCTATAATCTTTATCATTTTTATATAAGAAAAAAAATATCTTAATACACTACAAACATTTTATTTCCATCAGACTGAAAGTTAATAAACTTATCACTAATAATAACAGCATATGCCTCAGTGTTTGCGGGTACATTTGCGCCGAAATTTGCCTTAATTTGGATATCATTAGCAGAATATTTTAATTTCTCGCTTTGTTTGGAAACGTCGAACACAAACAAAGGATATAGAGTTTTATAATCTGAGGGGTTAATGTTAGGGTTTGATGTTAATTCATCTATATTATAAAACTTAGATCTGAATAATGCAGCATCTCAATACACTCTACTAAATTGGTGTTTGCCAAATGAAAGATTGTAGTCAACCGCAGGGTATCGGGTAGTATTTAACATAACATAGATATTTTTAACGTCTACATTGTCGAATATGGATGGATTTTCCCCTTGATTACCAATTTTATTAGTCTGAAAGCCAACAATGATAAAACGTGGTACCTCAGGAGATGATTTAACGGAAAGTCTCCAGGTAAATGATGTTGCCTGAGAAACTGCGATAGGATCACACTGCCACATTCTATATCCAACCGATAATTTTTCTTTTTTCTGGATAATTTTATAAAGTGCCATCTTCTCATTATCCGCAGGTATCACGTGAGGCATAAACCAAGATATTTTATCTAGTGTAATTTTACCAGCATCAACACCAGCAGCCCTATAAATCGCATGATTATCACCATTTCTTGTTAAGGTGAGAGTTTGTTTCATTCCATATAATATCTTATCATAAAAACCGAATATATGTTTTAATGGAACTCTGAAGCTGAAGGTACCTGTTGGATCTGGACTATCAACGATGTATAATTTTCTTGCATTCCAACCTACGTTTTCACCAGGATCGGCAGTAGCTCCAGTATCCTTATACCAACATTGATTTAACCCTTGTGATTTAGAAAAATCATCCGGATATTTTAATAACCAAAGCATTGTAGTACCCTTGCCAGGGTGTGTTAATGATTCAATATCCATACCAGAAAGTTGATACCTAATATTTTTAAACAGATGCATCATAGCATTGTTTGTTAGAGAAATGTTGTCAGCAGCTGCGTAAGCAGTTCCATCAGCTTTTGTTAAACGACCTTCTATAAGTAAATAACTATCACTAGGATGAGTAAAAATATCTAATATACTAATCCTAATATCTCCTCCTGAGTTGTTGAGATTTGCGCCAGTGATCGGTTCATACTCATGGTGTTCATACTCATCAATGCTAACATCTTTTGGAATCGGTTCGGTAACTTTTAAAATTGAATTGACAGATTCTGAAATATTCATTTTTTATTATTGCAATTATAATTTTAAATAAAAATTATAATTGTATCACTTTTACTTAAAACTCTAACCAAAGCTGGGGAAAAGCTTTATCTTCACTATTAACAAACACACCTTTAAGTTTAATTTTATGTAGTGTATTTTCTGGGGTAAATGTTTTCTTTTTAGGGTAAATTCTATTTCCGTAAACAAGTGTTACAGGGGTTATATTGTACTCTTCTAAATGCTTATTTACTTTTTCCTCAATCTCTTTCATTACGTTTACTTTACTAGGAGGCAACTTTATAACAGCTTTTTGATGTTTATAATCTGTGTTAATAATTTCAAGAATCTCACAATCTTTTAGGTTTAAAGATGCATTTTGTATGTGAATAGTACTACTTCTGTATTTTGAATAATATTCACGATCAAATATTAAGTTTGACATTCTCTTTTTTATATAATAAATATAATCTTCTTAAGTTATTTATATTTTTTCTTCATACTACCTTAATGCCTGCTCCACTGTTTAATTTTTTAACTAAGTCTTGAATAGCTATGGCACTTCCATCTATTAATGTATTAATATTTTGTGTTTTAGGGGTATCTGTGGGTTTTGGTGTTGCATTATATTTTTGTAAAATTTTCTTTGATTTTGGTGTTAAAGCTTTTGTAACTAATTTCTTTCCTGCTTCTACAGCTGCACTCTTTCCAACCTCTAAAGCTTTCTTTGCTCCTTTCTTAGCTACACTCTTTCCCACATCAAGGGCAGAAGATGCTATTTGTTTACCTGCGCTACTTGTAAAAAGCCTCGCTAAAAAGTTAGCAATGCTGTCAAAGATTCCAGTACCACCGTATGAATACCTTCTTTTAAATCCGTATTTCTTATTGACAATCATTTTTTATACTATAGACATTAAATTTTTATAAGCGTTTGAATTTAAAACACCTTGTCTTTTTAATTCATCACAAATACTAACTAACTCATTTCTTACACCTGTGTTACCTGCTTCTTTACTTGCCAATAACAGATCTAGTCTTTTTATTAATGCGTTAGGGTCAGACGGGATAACAACGATACCCTTTCCCTCATATAATCCTCTATTATCCCAAATAGGTCTAAGTATAGTAGTCCATTTTACACTTTTAGAAGATTTAGGATGATTACTTTCTGGGTTGTTGTCGCGATAAATGGAGTTGGTTTTTACCATCAAATTCGCGTAATTAACATAATCTTCAGCAGTATAAATATCATTATCCGGCTGTTTAGATATGATTAACTCCCATAAACCAGGGGTACCATTATATTCCTCCTTTCCCACAATAATACCAATTGGTTTGTTTCCAATATAAAACTTACCATTTCTGTCATATATTCCAAACGTTCTATCAGCTTCAGACTTAGTAGCAAACTTTCTTAAATATTCTTCTGCTATTTGACCAATAAATATTGGAACTCCTTCTTCTTCTTCTGATGGTTTATCATAAGCTGTGATAGAAGGAAAGGCTGGGAACTTAATAGCTTGTGGCAACTGTTCGATACCTTCTTTAATAGGTTTAAGTCCTTCTGTAATCTCCTTTGTTGTAGCTTTTTGCGTTTCCGTAATAGGTTTAAAAAACTTTGAAAGATCTGTTTGAAGTTGCTGTTCACCTGTTCTCTCCGCTAGTAGATTATCCCTAATATTCTTTTTTGTTTCAAGATACTCTTTTACAATTAAGTCCCTTTTTGCAGGATCAGTGATTTTTAAAAAAGACATTTTTTAAATTACTGAAATAATTTTTTATCCTAGTTTTGATATAATTCTTAACATAATTTTTAACATAATTTTTAACATAATTTTTATCACGTTTCATAACTAAAGCTGCATGAAAACTTTATTTTTCTTGGTTTGTTACTACTTCTACGAGGGAGCGGTACGATTCTTTTCAACCAACCTCCGAAAGGACTCACGCGCTTCTTGCCTCCATCTCTCAATTAAACTTTCTTCATTTTCATTAGATATCTTTTTCTTAGTTTTTGTTCTTATCTCATCCTTCATCTTCTTATACTTCTCTTGTTCTTCCATGATAAGTTTAAACTCTTCATCTGATATATGATCGTCAACTAAAGCTTTAGATATATGTGAAGCAATTGTATCAAGCTTAGCATCAGCTATCATCCGAATCTTTTGATGCTTTTCTCCTTTTGTTTTTGAATTCCTTACTACATACTTACCTACCATTGAGAGTAATCCGATTGCTGCACTTGTAATTTCTAAACCTAATGCTATTGGTACCGCTACAACTGTACCCAATAATATGGCTCCCCCAACACCTGAAGCCATTGTTAGCCCGATTAATGCTGTATCAATATTATCTACAACTCTTGCTGCTCTAAAATATTTCTTGGCTAGGGCTTCTCTTTTTTGAACTTCATTTTCAAGAAACTTCTGTACTTCGGATACCTTTAGTAAACGGTAGGAATGACCTTTATCATCTATTGCGTGCATCTCAATAGATGGTGCTGAAGGTGATAATTTTGGATAAATATTCTCTTTCATCTCCATTTTTAATTAAAATTATTTTTTTTAAAACAGAGCCGCTAAATTGTGTAATAAACAAGACACAAAAGCTCGTTTTCCTCAATTGTTACATTTTTGCTAGAATTGTTTGTAATAGCAATTATAATATCCGCGGTATCCTCAAGGTTAACCTCATTTTGTAAACTGCACCATTTAAATTTCAAGGAGTAAGCTAAGCTTGTTAACACAACTCCTTTAGTCATCATAAACCAAAACCCTAAAAGTATTTGTTTTCCTTCCTTAGGTTTTAGTATAATCTTCTCT
The DNA here is from genome assembly GCA_946811185.2 of Hippopus hippopus. Classification (NCBI taxonomy): domain Eukaryota; kingdom Metazoa; phylum Mollusca; class Bivalvia; order Cardiida; family Cardiidae; genus Hippopus; species Hippopus hippopus. Next base: position 72,247,957 of record OX328096.1, read on the forward strand.
TGACTAAAAATTTCCCAGGTTACCGTATTTACTTTTCGAGGTGTATGTTTTATACCTAGCAATGGGCGCCAAAATATAGTTTTATGTTGATTAGCAGTATTATGTTTTATACCAAATTTGTGTATATCCATTTTTATTTTTACTTGTTACAAATAATATTTAAATATTATTATTTATAACATTACAATATAACTTAACCATGACTTCTAAAATCATGAGAGTCATCATTATAAGAAACTATAAATAAAGGTTCATTTTTTGCGATAGTAATCTTTCTATTAGAAATATTTTTTATAAATATAAATATATCATCTCTTGTAACTGATCTATTGCCTTTTATGTATGTTAGACCTTTTAAGGATAAATTATCTTTAAGTACAGTTGCAATTTTATCATTATTATTATGTGTAATACATCCAAGCCCAAGTTGCAATTTTACTTTTTCTAAAGGTTGTAGTATTATTTCACTTTGTGAATATACTTCCCATGTATTTTCTGTTATTTTTTTAGGTGGATATACCAAATTTTGCAAAGGACACCAAATTACTCCTTTTATAATTTCACTATCTTGAAAATTACAATTATATATACGTATCATTTTTAATTATGTATTATTTTTTTATATTAATATTTTTTATAAGATAGCTCCTAGAATAGGGACATTAGCAAACGGACTATTAGGCCCAAACAAAAACCCTTTTCCGTCATAAATTTCCCCTCCTTGATTTAAATAAAAACCATCACCAACATACTTTAAACCTTTACCTTTGTATGGCTCTAAGAAAAATCCACATCCATCAGTTTCAACTTTACAAACACAACCCCCTTTTTTAAGATAAAGACCCGACCCCATTGCTTTTTGTACCCCTGTTTGAGCTAATCCAGAGAGAGCACCAATACCTAACGCAGGTAAAACGGTTTTTGCAATCATTGGTAAAGCTCTAGCAGCTAACCCGGCCAACATTCCTATAAAACCTCCCTCTATTTTCATATTATGTTTAAGTTGTTTTACAGACATTTTAATAGTTATACCCTTACCCTCCTCATAGGCTTTAGCTATTTTTTTTGCTTGTGAATTGGTAATTGCTAAAACATCATTACCCTTTAAATCTTCATGACCTAAACGTATACTTACCGGGCAACTAGCTTTAAGAGCATGTTGAATCTTTTCCTTTTGTCCTTCTGATATATTTACTTTAACAGTAGTGTAACTTGTCATTTTTATATATAATTCTTTTTTTATTTTATCTGCTTCTTTAATATGGAATCTAATTGTTAAATTTTCACCTCTAAGATTTAGTAAATTGCCATCTTGATCTGTAATATTTACCTCTAGGCTATGTATTTCATGTAATGTTAATGGTAAGTATACTAAATTAAGTGGTGACTCAATTATCTTATATCCAGGTGCAACATCTGGGAAAAAAGAGTAAATCGTATTTTTTGTTGAACCATTAACATAACTTCCAGAAATAATATCTATGTTAACAAGCAAACTATTTATACTAAGAATGTTAACTACATTCTCCGACTCGTAAAATCCTTGTGTATATTTAGCGTGAGTAAATCCTAATACTTTAGCAATAGAGTTAGGTTGATTAAAATCCACTTGATAACCATTTTCTAGAGTAAGAACAGACTATAAGGTATTGGTGTTTGCAGAAATGTTAATATAATACTCTTCATTAACTTCATCGTAATGGCGTTTTTTTCTCATTTCCTGGTGAATGGTATCATTAATGTCAACAAGGTCATAACTTCCCTCAGGTATTTTTATTTTAATCCATGAATTACCATTATCTGGAGAATAAACGAATATGTTGTTTGTTGTATCAATGTTTGGAAAAGAGTAGTAAGTTTCAAGGTTTACTAAAGCTATTTCATATATTTTATCCTTTTCCAGCTGAATAGGGGGGTTAAACCTTGTTCTAAAACGTGTTTTGTTGTCGCTTACTATAATTTGAAATGATGTTTTATGTTCTGTCTTTTTTACAATTTGTTTTAAAAGTTCTTCCATTTTTTATAATTAATATTTTTTTATTATACTGTCTTAGGTATGTAAAAGTTGTCAAAACCGTTCCTATACTTCCCATTATTTTTTTTACTGGTTAAATCGATAATAGCAAAGCCGTGCGGTCTTTCCCATGCCTTTTTACAAAATTCCCTAAATTCATCCTTTGACATATCATCACCTACATGATCACTATAAATATAGTTAATGTTTTTTTAGGTCTTGTCGGAAAAGACAAATAAAATTAGCGTTTTCTCTAATAGTTTGCCTTGGTAGTCTAAAATAATTCTGTGAGAGGTAAAAACAATCTACGTTACTATGTCTTCCCCGAACGTAGTAACACTCACATTTATTCTGTTTTTCTAAAAGTAAATCATCAAAAATCATTAAATTTTTATTTTCTGAGTTTAACTCTCTCGGATCAGGTACATCACTCGCATTTTCAAAAAAGTTACAATTTATATCCGATATGTTTTTAAACGATTTAACCCACTCCTCAACTAAAGCAGTAGGGCATACGTTTAATTCTTGTATTTTTTCACGCATGTTAAACAACTTTAAAATACATTCTTTTGGTAGTTTTTCTTCAAAAGCCTTTTTTAGTATTCGGTATTCTGGTTGAAAAAGGCTTTTTCCAAAAACAGTTAAATCATTATAGTCGAGCCATCCCGGTCTAAGTAAAAGGTTTAGCAATAGAGTAGTTTTACCACATCCTGATTTACCTATAATTAAACCTCTGATACTTTTTGGTAAAAGAGAGTGATTAAATCTCTTTGATACTACTTCATTCCATGATAAGTTTACAATATCCATTTTATATAACTTTTTTAATTTTTATATAAAAAAATGTATTGTGTTAAATGTAAAAAAGTTACTGATACAAGTGACATAAACTGTACTGTTGCTAAAAATGGAAGAAATATGAAACGTGGGAAATGTATGGTTTGCGGAATAACTAAAACTCAGTTTGTTAAGACGACAAAGGGAGGATCATTGCTAAATAAAGCTATAAATAATTTACCTTTTGAATGCATCTCCCTGGGCATAATTTTACGGGACCTGCCAATAAATTAAAGAAAAGACTCAATCCAGATTTAACACCAAAGAAATGGAGTAAACCAATAAACCGCGTTGATAAAGCTGCTTATCATCATGATGTTTGTTATCTTCAGAATAATGACACTGCCACAAGAAACGCAGTGTGCGATAAGAATATGTTAACAGAGTTAAAAGGTATTTACAATCCTACTATTAAAGAAAAGATGGAAAGGGGCTTGGTAGGTAAACTCATTGGAACGAAGATGAAATTTGGAATGGGAGTTAAAAAAAAAAATACCAGCATGATAAATTTAGCGGAAGAATTACATAAACCTGTAAGAAGAAAATTTAAGAAAAGGAGAGTTATAGTAAATGGTATAGGTAAGATATGGGCTGTTGATTTAGTAGACATGCAAGCATTTTCTAAGTTTAATCACAGTGTAAAATACCTTCTCGCTGCTATTGACATCTTTTCTAAATACGGATGGTTAGTGCCATTAAAAGATAAAACGGGGAAATCTGTTGCTATAGCATTAAAAAGTATTTTTAAGGAGAGGAAACCGGAAAAAATGTGGGTGGATAAGGGTAAAGAGTTTTATAACAAAGATGTAAAAGACTTGGTTGAATTGTATTCTACTGAAAATGAGGAAAAATCTAGTGTTGTTGAGAGATGGATTAGAACAATGAAAGAAAAAATGTAGAAGTATTTTTCTGCTCATTCTACAAATATTTACATTGACGTGTTAACTGATCTCGTTAAAGAATATAATAACTCAAGGCATTCATCTATTAAGATGACTCCAGTAAATGAGAGTAAAAAAGAAAATGAAACCAAAGTTTGGAGAAATCTTTACCCCGATAATCTCGAAAAAAAAGATATAAAGCCTAAGTTTTCCATTGGAGACAAAGTAAGGATAACTAAAAAGAAAAAGACTTTTGAGAAAGGTTATACAACAAGATGGACAGAAGAGGTTTTTACAGTTTCTAAAGTAAAACATACATCACCTGTAACATATAAAATTAAGGATCTTAATGGAGAAGAAATACAAGATACCTTTTATGAACCTGAACTGCAGAAAACCAGTCAGGAGCTGTATAGGATAGAAAAGGTTATTAAAAAAGGAAAAAAGAAATCTCTTGTAAAGTGGAAAGGTTATCCCGATGAATTTAATTCATGGATTGACAATAAAGACATTAGAAATATTTAACTATAAAAAAAATGTTAAATATTTCGATTGAAAACGTAATTTTACCAAATAAACCATAAAATAATTTCGAGTTAGAAGATGCTGTAAAAAGATTAGAGATACCTTATTTTAGAGGAGTCTTTTTACGAGATACATTACCAAGAAAACCAAATAAAAAAGAATGTGGTATATTAAACTTTGATAAAAGTGGTGGACCTGGTACCCATTGGGTTGCTTGGTATAAAAACGATAGAACTAAAATTTATTTTGACAGTTATGGCATACAGCCACGTAATGAAATTCGAGAGTACCTAAAAAGTCCAATACAGTACAATACTGATCAATTACAACAAGGTGGGGAGGTATTTTGTGGGCATTTATGTTTATACATTTTAAAAGAGTTAAGCTCGGGTAAAAAGTTTCAAAATGTTTTAAATAAACTTTTTTAGCAATATAAAAAATGCCGGTTGATAAATTCGGAAGAATGAAAGAAGATAAAATAAGCGGTGATGGTGTGTCACTCGCTTACATAAATAATAATTTTTTACATAAAGATGGAACAACCGTAGTTACTGGTTCTATAGATATGGCTGGTAATACATTAACGAGGGTTAGTAATCCGGTAAATCCCCAAGACATTGCTACAAAACATTACGTTGATGAAAATTCTGGGGGGTTATTAAAAGAAAATGGTGGATACCAAGCCCTTGGATTTATAAATATGGGTTTCAATGAAATAAGAAATGTTAAGGAGCCTACAGAACCAAACGAAGCAGCTACTAAAAATACGTGGATAGAAGCGGTAAAACAATAGTAGAGAACCGAGATGGTACCTTTTCCGCTATTGCAAATATAGATATGCAGGAGTTTACTTTAACTAATCTTTTGGATCCCGCAGATGCCCAAGATGCAGCAACTAAAAGATATGTAGACAGCGCAAATAGAGCTTTCGTTTATGGAGCTGGTAGGTATATGGCAGTTGATGACATTTCTATGGGAGGACGAAGAATAAAAAATATTGGAAGTCCTTTAGAAAATGATCAAGCTGTAAATAAGTTTTATGTAGATACCGTCGTTGAGGTAGCTACTGCAGGTGAAAAAGCTTTAACAAAAAAACAAGATGGATCTTTTTCAATGGCTGGTGGAATAGATATGAATGATAACCCGATTACTGGATTACCTAATCCTACATCCCGCGATGCTGTTGCCAATAAAAATTATGTTGATAATGGTGGAGCTATCGTAAAAAATCCAAATGGAAGTTTCACGGCGGTGGCTGACATAGATCTTCAGGGTTTTTCTCTAAAAAACGCTGCAACCCCGGTAGAAGAGAGAGATTTAGCAACAAAATCCTATGTGGATAAAAAAGTATCCCTTCCTTCTCTCATAGGCCCTAAACCTATTATAACCGTGTGGGCTGAAGAACAAGGGGGGATTGTAGATGGTAATTATGAGTTCTCATTCGGTAATGGTAATTCGGGTCGCAACCATCGTTTAGGAGGTTACTGCATGAGTGCACCGGGTAGAATTATAAGAGGAAGTTTAACGATTGTTAAAGATAACTATAACTCACTAGAAGAGGTACAAGTTAATATTGCGGTAAACGGAATAGAGCAGGTTGATTACTCTATTATTAAAAAAGCGGATGAAGTTTGTAGCTGTACGATTTTTCCGAGGGCGTTGGAGGTAAAGCAATGCGACATCGTAAACTTTGTTTCAAAAACAACCGACCGTGATGTAATACACGCTTACATATCTATTTTGATAGAGTTAGACTTATAAAAATATAACTTTGTTTATAAAAGTTATATTATATATCATATGACGAAGTAAAAAATGCTATAATTTCGCTCATATAGCTATATAGGTAAAAATATGAGACACGTTAACTAGGATGTTGTTTAGCGGCATAACCATAGATGTGGTTGAGGTTAGATTTATCAAAAATAGGGAATTTCGCTCATATAGGTATATGGGCTAAAAATACGAATCGTTGGGATGTAGTAATAAGCAGGGATATGGTCAGTTTTAGTTTTAAGCAGGGAGATGGTCAGTTTTAGTTTTAAGCAGGGAGATGGTCAGTTTTAGATTTAAGCAGGGATATGGTTAGTTTTAGATTTAAGCAGGGAGATGGTTAGTTTTAGATTTAAGCAGGGATATGGTTGGTATAATATTTTAATCATACACATGGTTAAAATGTTAATTTAAGCATACATATGGTTAAAAAACTAGCTCTTTCGTAGATGGTCAAATTTGTGGTTAAAACCCAGCTCTCTCCTTTTATATCTACTCAGGATACATTAACCTATAACTTCCTCTATGTAAATTAGAAATACTACGAAAACACATGAAAAAATATATGTTCATAATGGTCGCCAGTCAGCCATATTGACTCGGAAAAAAGGCTTCCTGCATGACAGCATTAAAGAAGTGCACATAGCTTTTGAAGTTTCTCAGCATTTAATTACATGCATATGTACTTAAAAGAATAGATCCAAAACGAACGAAACAGAAGCAATTGTCATTTCAAAATTACCGCTGGTCGGCCTTCTAGGATCCAATTTGTTGTATGCGCATGTCGTATTCTTCGTAGATTGACATGTCTGCTATGTCACATTAATGTCTTGTACAGGATGAATATTAGTACGCGGTGCGCATAACTTAGACCTCTGCTACTAAAAAGTAGCAAGCGGAAATGGTTATAAATAATACGTCTGTGGAGAAACCAATCCTGTTTTTCGCTCCAAATTTATGAAGCACATCATAATTCAAATATGAAGTATATTAAAAAAAGGCATTATTGTTTACTGCAAATCTTTGTATACAGTTTCGAAATACAGATTAAGAGAAAACCGTAAAAACAATATTTTGTGCATGCATAAGCAAATCATTATCTTCCGCAAGGTGGCATTTTTGAATGATTTTTCAAATACTCCAAAGAAAAAGACATGCGCAGACAATGTCTGGTTCTGTACACAGGATGCTCAAATCAGATAGGTCAGTATTTGAAAAATGATACATAGGGGGAGATAATGGGATCTAGTATGTGGAAAAGTAAAGAAGAATTAGCAAGTTACAGCAGTTCATTCTTCCTACAAGTCTTATCATATTCCAACAGGTGATAATGGAGAAATAGTTCCAGAAAGATGTGCATGTATTTCTGTCCGAGTGCTTAATCCAAATTGCCGCCAGCCGGCCGTTTTAGCATTGATCAAATTCAAAAAAGAAAGAAAATATTTCACCGTAGTGTAATAAGGCAACCAACACTGGTGTGCCATTAAATTTGGTGCAGGGGTGTCTGAGATATTGCTCCGGAGGGACAGACAACGTTAACGCTATATTCCTGGCCTTCGGCGGAGGAATAATGCGACGAAATACTTATGGCAAAAGAGGCTACAATAAAAGTAGGTGTACTTTACACGAATAAACTATGTTGCTTCGTTTTAAGGGGTATCACTAAGTTCTACGACAGAGAAAAAGGTGTGAGTCATAGATGAACGACTTCGAAATGAAAACTAGCGTGCTTAAAAACATGAACACACACAGTAACAATGACATGAGTGACAAAACATGGCCCTAAATGATCAGGAATGGGTATATTTGTGAGTATTATGCTTATTCAAGGTCTGGACAAACGGTCTATGAAGTTACATTTTCAAAGAAATTTTAAATGGGATTAAGTCTGGCTAATATTATGAACAGATAGCTCCATGCAAACGTGAAGATAGAAGAGATAAAAGGTACTTAGGATAATTGAAAACCTAGACGAATTCACATTCATTGAGTACATGTAATTAGTTCGCAATTAACTTTATATCATTTGTATGTGGAAAATAATGAGCATGGTAAATGAAAAATCCGTCGTGCAAAGCGGACGTATTCAGGGCCCGTATTCACCAACCACTCTAGTGTAATTCTAGATTAATAAAGTAACGTAATTTCTGTTTGGCTAAACCACTTGGTTTAGCCAATCAGAAAGTGCGTTACTTTAAAGAGACAAGCGTTTCTATGATACTTGTTGTTCCGGTATACGTGACGTTGCTGTAGCGATGTAATAATTCTCATCTGTGTTTTTTGCAATGATTTCTTTTGTATTTAATAAACCACATAATCTATGTTTCTTAGGTCGAAATTTTCAGCAAAATCTGCAAGGTTAAAAAGGTTTCTACCTTTTCCCGGATATGTCTAAGTACCCCTCGCATACCACGCAAAAAAATGGCGGAAACGGGTTCAGGATTTGTGACACAAACATGGTTACAAGAACAGTAGGCATTCATGTTGTAACCCAAAACTTACACACATGATTTACATTTAATACAATAAAAGTCAGGTTTCATCGGATCACATCTAGAACGCATACATAAAAAAATTATCCCTTTGAGTGCAATGACGGAACAGACATAAGGATGGGATATGTCTGCACATCCCCATTACGTGTAAATTTCTCATTAAATGGTTTTATGTGATTAGTAACAGCCACAAATTTGTCTGGTCAAATTAAACTAATGTAAAACAATGATGAAAGGCTTAGTATTTCTCCTTGACGCAGTCATAGTTATTTACACGGTATATATGGAGACCTGTGAAAGAGCAACACACTTTTGTATTGTTGTAAGACAGAAAATATGTTTTCTTCAAGCTCGAACGACACTGTAACAGAATCGGGTCCTCATACAGGATTATCATACCTTGAAATACGGAGACAGAATTATCCAAAGTGGGCTCATCATATAGTTGGAACTGTTCTTCTTCTTTTTGGGTGTTTCGGATTAGTTCTAAATGTTTGTGTACTCTTAACCTTCATAAAGAAGAAGAAACTAAGATCGCCAAGTAATACGTTCGTGATTGGACTTGCTGTTTCCGACCTTTGCATGGTGATTCTGGGAACACCTTGGAGCACAATAGCCAGTTTGAACGGAGCATGGTTTATTAGCAATGTTTTCTGTGTATTTGAGGCGTTTATTGTGTACGGGTTTGGCATGACGTCTCTCCATCTCCTTACATCCATCAGTATAGACCGGTATATCGTCATCGTCAAGCCACTCAGGGCCCAGGTGATTACTCAGCGTTCCGCCATCTGCTCTATTCTAGTTTGTTACGCTGGAGGATTTTTTTGGGCGTTGCTGCCTTTTGCCGGATGGAGTTCCTACGGACTAGAGGCTCCGGGAGTCAGTTGTGGCCTTAGTTATGAGGATCAATCTTTTTCAACGATGACGTATATAGTGGTCATTTTTATCTTCGCCTTCTTACTTCCGCTTTGCATCATGATCTACTGTTATTTTTGGATATATCTCACGGTAAGTGGACACATACTAATGTCATCGCTTGTCATAAACTTGTGAAATTGTAAATTTATGAGATATCATTTGGTGAGATTAAATAAAAAGACAGTGACAACAAATTCTACCTTTTTGAAAATGGATAGACGACTTTAAAACAGGAACAACAATTGCAACACTAATAAAACACTTTTAAAGCAGGAAAGCGATGTTTTATTTATACCACATCCTACTGTAATTGCATGTTTTGCTTCCGGGAACTGCGAAAAGTGTCAACCCTGGTCAGACTGCGCGAATTGCGCAGGCTGACCGGGGTTGACACTTTTCGCTTTAATGACATTTTCTGTATGAAAAGTGGTCATTGTACCTTGTTATACAATCATTTTTGAGTTATCAACTTAAACTGACCTGCACTATCATTGATCTGTTTTCATCTAATTGATGTACAGAATTCCCAGATGGTCCCTTTTTTCGTGATGGGTCACATATCATCGACACCTTGTTACTACATGTAACATTTGTGAAACAATCCTTAACAAAAACGTAGATAATGAAATAAAAGTAACCACCTTCTCCATATCTTTTTCCAGTTTGGAAATAAGTGAAAAATACTAACAGTTAAATGATGGTCGCTTTCGATAGTTTATTAAACATTTACAACACTATTCCGACCGAGGCTGTTGAAAACATCATGGGAAAAAGAGAAAATGCTGGTAACCAACATTTTCTCCTTTTCCCATAATGTTTTCTAGCCTTTCAAAAACAATTTCTTGTATTTGAGCCACATTCAATTTGTCGTCTGCAAATGCTTTGATTTATAAAAAAGTCCAACATTTTGCCGTTTGGTAAAGGGTTACAGTTGGATACCTTGTCTTATACATAAAAGTCATACAAAGCTAATTTTAAATGAAATCAAGAGTCTGTGATTTATTCGCCAAATCCAACTTTGACCATTAAATCTTCGCAGGGACGCAGACAATGATAGTTTTCTTTTAAGAAAGATATGTGTAATTCAAAATAATGTTTGCACTAAAAAAAAAATCAATCTCTCTCTCTCTCTCTCTCTCTCATTAATGCAGGGCCATAAGAAAACCACAAAGGTTTGAGCTTTTTTACTCAGTTTTATATAATTTACGTTGGTCTTCCATAGGAATGAAGCAATAGTTGCGCATTGCTTTGGGAAAAAAAGGTTTCATTGATCTCTTTGATGCATATATATCAAACAAGCCATTACATTTGAGCCATGCTCTGTGAAAAGGGGGCTTAATGCATCTGCGAAAAGTATCGACACATGTCAGCCTGCGCAGTCCGCGCAGGCTGACCTGGGCCGAAACTTTTCGCTACAGGTCGAATTTCTGTATGTCAAAGGATCAGTCTACCTCATGATTAAGTTAGTTGTAAAAAGAGTGGCTATTAAGGAAGAAATATGTATGTGATTGCTTGCTTGGTACCATAGATCACGCAGATGCATTACGCCCCCTTTTCTCAGTGCGTGGCTCATTTATATAGATCCACATATCCATTTTGTCTAACAACTCACTTAATCATGAGGTAGAATGGTCCTTCGACATGCAGAAAATGTACACGAAGCAAAAAGTTCCGAACTCTGAGCTTGCGCTGCACTTTGTGTAGATGCATTAAGGCCCATTTTCATAGAGCACGGCTCATTTAATTATTAAATATTTGCCTCTCAAAGCAGACTGCTGGAATTTTAGATCGTAGGCAGTTGATGAGCATACTTTATTCACTTTTAGGAAAGAACATTGAAACACGCTGTCGAAAAAGGAGAAAATGCTGGTAATGAGAATTTTCTCCTTTTCCCACAATCCCTCTTACCCTTCAAAGACAAATTCCATCGTGTGAGCCACATGTTGTTTGTTGTCTGCAAATTAATCGGTTTGACTCAAGTATTGAAGGATTATCCGATTTGTTGAGATCCCCGAACTGCTGTCGAATTTGCCGGAAACGGTGATACCGTTAACCAAAACGGTGCAACGTGCGTGTTGATATACCATGATGATTCACTGTAGTGATTATTCTTTCATGTAATTTTCTCGCTATATGTTCCTTTAGGTAAGACGCATTACCCGAGATTCTACCTGGGACAAAAAAAGTCAGAAGGAAAAGAAACAGTTAAAGATTGAGAGAAAAGTCCTGACGAGTAGAGTAATAATGTGTGGTAAAAAAAGATACACTTTTTAAAGAAAAGCCTAAAACAGTCTTGATTGCATCATACATTGTTTAACTCTTTACCAGACTACCAAATTTTAGACTTGCCCACATTGACCTGTTGGTTTGTTTGTACGGTGCTTAATGTGGTTTTGAACATTATTTCAGTTATATTGCCGTGGCTCTTGCACCTATCTATGCTTTCTTAAAGTTTCTTTTACCAGTACTTCGTAAAACATTCTTCCCGAGCCACTGGCTGCTTTCTCGATAACCATCGTTGAAAAAATGATCAGCGGTGGAACAGGAATGAAGGGGGGGGGGAAGGGGAGGGTATCATTCTTTTAAATTAAATTGCCTCCCTTTCCAGATAAAGACGAAAGGTAACAAAATAACAGATTGGTCATTTCATCTGTATTTCTTTGTTTTTATCCTTGTTTCCCTTGGGGTGTTGCGATAAATATATTAGGATTTATAATATATGCGTAAGGTCCCTATGTAATTTTTGTGGGGGTGGAAGGGATATTTCCTTATCAGACAGTGTAGTTGCAATATCAGACAGCACGTTCCCTGCAGTGAAGAAGTGAAGAGTAATACATAGGTTTTACGTTTATCGCCGTGATTGCACAGGGTGAGTCTACATAAAACAAAGAGTTTATAAAACAGCTCTTTTTAGGCGGAGGTAGTACAAAGTTATGGACTGCTTGGATAAAAAAAGAGTGTGAGAGTGGATATTTCCTTTTGTTTTCAACAAGTAATTGCTTCTTTTTTCACCAAGAGTTTTCATAAGCTGACTACTTGTATGTTTTGGCAACACCATCCTGACAAATAACGATAATTATTTCTTGCTTTTCGGTAGTTTATCGGGAGATAATGGTGGATGGTGGACCGAAAACAACTCTTCTGGATTTTTAATAAAGTCCCCCAAAAAGGTGGTAAGAAGCATGTAATAAACAGAATATTTTGCTTTTTTTCGGTGAAAGATCGAACTTTATTTCATCTGGTAAGCATCATCTGTAATATTTTCACGAGTGGCTACCGATGATATTAACTCGGTGAAATAAATTTAGACTTTCACCGAAAACACAAAATAAAGATAAATATATATCCTCTATGTGTAATCTGAAATCAAGTGTCAAACTTTCAAATCTATGCGGGCTGATCTTGATACTGACTGTAAAGTGAGAATTACTAACCTTTGTATGCCAGTGGTACATGTAGGTGTACACGTCAAAGAAATGTCAGTGCCTTTCAAATACCTTCAAACAGATCTATACTACCCGTTACTCTTGTATTTTTAGGGGCGTTTTGGTGCTGTTGGTTTCCGTACGCAGTCGCAACGTTTTGGGCAGCATTCGGAGATCCCGATAACGTTCCTCTGGTGGTGACAGCGATCCCAGCAGCGGCCGCGAAAACGGAAGTTGTTTGGAATCCATTAATGTACGTAGTCACAAACAAGCAATTCCGTAGATCTTTCTACGAAACGTTACCGTGTACTAGTCTACGGGAAATGCTGATGAAACGAGAAGTGAAAGGAAAGGATTCTAAGGAGTCTGGCCTTGACCTTGATTCAAACCAGGAGCAGGAAAACCAGGAGCAGGTATGTTTCCACTATACCTATTTCTTTTTCGTTTTTTTTTTTCGGAAGCAGATTGATAACTCATGCATATTTGAATATCTTGTATTCATATTTTGACATTTGCAAGACAAAATGCCGTGGAATCGCGTGGCATCAGTTTATCTTTTTGTATTGTATTGCGTAAGGATGATGTATAGTTGAGCCATGAAAATGGAGCTTAACGACGTATAGCACAATTTTTTCTAACTGACAGATTTTTTTTTTAAACTTTGCACATACAAAGCTCATCATGTCTCTAGAAGATTACAGTAAAAAAAGATATGGGTCTCCGTGCTCGTTTCTGAGAAATTTGCCTTTGAAAAAGATACTAGTATATACACTTCCAAAATTCAGCTTATATTTAAGACACCTTTCTTTAATAGTCACTTAAACAGGAAAATTACCGGAAGAATATACAAATATACATCATTTTAATGAAAATGCATTTAGTTTTGCACAAAAGATATACAAAAGCCTGGTTTTGAGCTTGGCAAATGTGCAAATATGTATGTTATATATAGACCATTGAGTTAAAAGGGGAGATAATTTGACCGAATTAAGGGTTAATCTTTAATAAATACATACTTTCTAACGGACAGACTTTTCATAAAATTTCCACACTTATAGTATTTATAATTCTGAACAATAAGAAAAAATAAAAATGGCACGTACCCGTGCTTATTTTGTTATAAAACAAGGTCACTGTGGAAGTTAATTTTTTCGAGGATAAAATAGGATAAAAGCTCAGCAGACATAGTGGGAAAAGGAGAAATTGCTCATTGGGAGCAATTTCTCCTTTTCCAAGAACAACCTTCTATTCTAAAAGCACAAACCTAGGAAAAAAGAGAAAAATAAACATAAATTTTCCTTTTGAAAGAATGATTTATTGATTGATTGGTGTTTTAGGCCATCAACATCATAGTAGTTTTATTACGTCGACAGCAGGCTTATTCATTAAATTATGCCCTGTTCTCACTAGTACTAGGCTATGGTTCTGAAATGACTTGCCCAAGGACACTCTCACGAAAAATCTGGTGCTTTGAGTAAGGATCGAACACAGGGCCTCCATGTTACGACTCCTACATTCTACCTCACGCCACGCAGAGCTCATCAATTTATAAGAAAGCCAAATTTTGATTCAATGCGTTTAAAAAGATTATCTCCTGAAATATTGGACAGAGGAGATTCCAGGTCGGATTGCAAACAGTGTGCAGTCTTATCCTCATCTAAACTATCCACAAAGACACATGAAATTGTCCTTTGTATGCAAAAATTCAACATTCGCCTGTTTCGTTGTAGAGAAGCACGCACAATGTTTGCTAGTCTGAAATGATTTCAAATGACAGCTAATTTCACAAATATAAGAGCAGTGCTTTGAATAAAGGGGTTTTAATATATCTCCTTGACGCATTTTACAAAGCAAGTCACCATATTATTATGGATCCATAAAATCAATTAATGTCTATAAAACGACTGAACCATGAGGTAGACTAGTTCCTTGACATACAGAAATTTGACCGACAGCAAAGAGTTTCCACTCAGGTTAGCCTGCGCAGCTTGCGCAGGCTGACCTGGGTCGATACTTTTTACAGATGCATCAAACCCCCTTTTTCACAGAGCATAGCTCATATCAATATTTTTTATTTCATTTAGGTCTCTGGGGAAGCCGCAGCGAATCCAAATGCAATTACTCCCGAGGGGGATGACTGCCTCCCGAAGGTTGAATGCTAGAGGCCTACAGCCCAACGATCTCTTGTTCAGGATGATGTTACATAACAATGAAGACTGCATCAGTCTAGTATATACACATGAGCCATGCTCTGTGAAAAGGGGGTTTAATGCATCTGCAAAAAGTAACGACCCAGGTCAGACTGCGCAGTCCGCGCAGGCTGACCTGGGTCGAAACCTTTTTGCTATTGGTCAATTTTCTACACCTCATGATTCAGTCGATTGTTAGACAAAATGGATTTTTATGGATCCATCATTGTATGATGACTTACATGGTATAATGTATCATTGTAACGCATTAAACCCCCTATACGAGAGCATGGCTCAAATTGAATCGTTTCTTTCAGAAAGTATAGCAGTAGATATGGTTGCTATTGTAGGTAGCAAAATAGCTAGTCAGTAACTAAGTACTAGACAATATATGTACACAGAATAAATGATAAACATAATTCATAGCTTGTTAAAAAAGCCGAGTTTTTTTTTTACTGTATCAACAAACTTCAGGACCTATTTCTCGTATTATAGTCGAATTTGTATGTCATTCGATGTCTTCCATTTATCAAGAATGTAAGAAATATAGGATCTGACATGAGTTGGTGTTTGAAAGAAAATTTCATTAAACGAGTCTAGGGAAAATGTTATTAAGCGAGCCTTCGGTGAGCTTTATACATTTTGTCTAGACGAGTTTAATAAAATTTTATCACAAACGCCAACGAATGTCAGATTCTTTTTATCAAATATCGATATTTCACAAATTATAGCTCAGCAAGATGCAAAACCATGTACAGATGAACCCGCGGTAATATGCATAAAAACCATTCACTTCCATGAAATACCTACAAAGTGAGTCAAAAGTTATGTCACACAATTGTGATATCAAACGTGTGTAAGATAAGAAAATACCTAATGGGCATATTACACCGAAAACAAGGGAGGTTTTGTGATAAATACACTGTTACCTTTATCATAATAACTTGTAACTATACGGCGTTGATTATTATACTACAAAGAAATTTCTCGCGATCTCATTGGATAATATGCTCCAAACATATATTGCTGTACACTGTCAAGCGCCAGGAAAAAAGAGTTTCCCCCAAGGAGCCCCGTAGACTTGACTCACTTCAACGCAAAATCCACGATGCCGATCGCTACGCATACTGACTACACTTTATTATTACTAGTCTCCCTTGATGGTTGTCATTAAAGCGAAAAGAATGGATTACATGGATTTCTGAAAATTAATGAATATGGTTAAATGTATTATCGTTTGTTGTCATTCTAAAACAAATATACGGGTTTAAAACGAGCCATCCCTTCGTCTTGTAAACAAATCGTGAAGCGTCAAAGGTCATACATCGTAACGTTTACTGAATAAACTAATGGTCGTTTAAAGCAATTTATGGTTTTTTTTTGCCAACAAATCATAAAATGAATAGTTACCTTCCTTGATGTTGTTTAAATCCTAGTTTAAATGAAAATACGTCGAATGTCTATTGCAGTGACTTCAAAGACCAAACTGCACGTTTTACAGAGTTTTCAGCGACGTCCATTTTCAGTGACGTCAGTTGTCAGTGTGTTGGGGGTACTCAGAAGAGAAATTCAATTTCGTAAGCGTACTCCATTCGCGAGACTATAAAGCATGGAAATCTCACTTTAATACACGTCAGAATGGCAAAATTTTGCAAAACTTTGCAGTGTAATAAATTCGTTGTCCGAAGGCGAGGTGGCGACATGATTCGCCACAGCCGTGAACAAATTTCCAAGTGCCCAGTAACCTGACCGGACAACTATTAATGTCATTTACTACTGCAGAGGATCGTCACAACGATGTTGCTGAAATAAAAGATGGCGTGTGACATAAAAAGGCTGTAAGTGATGCAGTACATCAAATTAATGCGTAGAATATTTTTCATTGGCAAATGATGCACCGTCTAAACCGATGCGTCGTCGATAGATCACACTGGGTACAAAAAGTAGAACCCATGATATCTCTCTCTCAACATCTACCCAGCACAAAAATGATATCATTATACAAGATTTTTGTGATACATGTTGTAGATCACCAGAGTTACAGCTACCGAGCATACATGTTTTGGGTAAGAACATCATTATTGTCAAGCACTGTATGTTAGATGTACAAGAACAGCAACACAATTCAGCATCTAGATGTGCGGTTTACTACATACTAGGTTTGGATCAAATGTTTTGTGTCTGAAAGGTTGGAAAACATTGTGGGAAAAGGAGAAAATGCTGGTTGCCAGCATTTTCTCCTTTTCCCACAATGCTTTAAAGAAGCTTTCTTTCTACAGGTCTGAACAGCTTGGACAAATTTGACCTGGGGAAATCATCGACTCCTATTGTAGCCTTACGTTTCGTTTCGATAAGGCTCCAAGCATAAGACAGAGATTTCTTTGTATCATTTTGTTTGTGTTATTCTCTTTTCTTCAACCATTGGAAAGGCAGACAAAATTGTTGTTATAAGTTTCAAGGTTATTTCTATCATAACATGTCGAAAATTAGCTGATTAATCCTTAAGTCTGCACGTATAAATTGTCCCTCTGATCTTGGCCTGCAATAATACACTCATTCTAATATTTTGAAAATTATTTGATAGCGCAGTCCTAAAATCAGACAGCTCGGGTTTTTGCTATGTGATCTTGACCTGCACTATTCAATTAATTTCAATATTTTAAAACTTATTTGATACCGCAGTTCTTATTTCAGATTGCAAGCTTTTTTGCTATATGATCTGCACTTTTCCAGTAATTCCAAAAGAAGGTCTTACTTTGATCTACATTACCGGGTATTTAAATAACAACTTAAGTTCGAATGGGTTAATAGTTTTTTTTATTGCATGTTTCAATGAAGAACTGTCCTTCTTGATTTATTTCATGCTTTTCGGTAGTTTATCGAAAAATAATGGTAGAATATGGTTCGATCTTTCATGGTTACGACCAGTTAAAAATACTGATTTCATATTTTCTAACTCTTCAATTGAAGGTGGAAAGAGTAGTTCCCGCGTACTACTTACATGTACCTAGGTAAACAGTGCGTATTATTAAGCAAGGCCGGAAATATGACGTAATTCACGGGCATTTACCCTACATTTCTCGTGCTTTACGTAATATTGTAATGTGTTGCTATATGAAGGGGGTATGCCACGGGGAATTACCGAAAACATCTGTGCTGGATTTTGATGAAAATCTCAACAAAAAAGGAGTTAGAAGCATGAAATAAATACAATGTTTTTTTTTTTTTCGGTGAAAGACTGAAATTTATTTCATCTCCTGAACATCATCGTTAATTTTTTTCACTCGTAGCTGCGCCACTCGTGAAAATATTACCGATGATGTTCACTCTATGAAATAAATCTCGATCTATCACCGAAATAAACAAATATCCTCTACATCTTTATCTCCGTGTAGAAATATTCGTTGCAAATAAAACTTTGTATGCCTTTCTTCTTTATTGTGTATATTTCATCACGTCTATGTACATGGGCCATAGGCCTAAAACTATACATGTATTTAAACTTTTGTTTTGTATTTTGTATTGTATTATACTTGTCATTTAAACTCGGGATTGTTTGGTGGGCATCATATTAGGCGTGTCAATGTACAAAGTCATGCCGAGTTATGCAAAATTTCTATATGAGAGCCATGCTCTGGTAAAAGGGGGCTTAATGCATCATCGTGATACATGATACCGGACCAATCATCGCATAATTATAGATTCATAAAAGCCACTTTTAAAAATAACCGACTTAATCATGAGGTAGACTTGTCCTTTGACAAACAGAAAATGGACCGATAGCGAAAAGTTTCGGTCCAGGTCAGTCTGCGCGGAGTGCGCAGGCTGACCTGGGCCGATACTTTTCGCAGATGCATTAAGCCCCCTTTTCCCAGAGCACGGCACATGAACATTTAACCATTTGAAGCTTTTGTAACTCAGATTGATTACATAGGTTTTCACAACCGGTTGATAAACGATATGCTTCATGACATGTCAGAGTTTTGTTTTGAAATCTTTCTTATGTTCTGGCAAAATGGGGTTTAATGCATTTCTTTGATATATTATATCGGTATGTCAACAAATATGTCATAATTATGAATCCATAACATGTAATTTGTCTTACAATCGACTGAATCATGGAGTAGACTGGTCCTTTGAAATGCAGAAAGTTAACCAATAGCAAAAAAGTTTCGATCCAGGTCAGCCTGCGCGGACTGCACAGGCTGAAATGGGTCGATAAGTTTTGCAGATGCATTAAACGTTCTTTTTGCAGAGAACGCCTTGTTTTTGTTGGCAAGATTCCAGGCTAGAAATTTTCGTCAGCAAGTAGTTACATTTTGTTGCACATATTTGTCTTTTTACAAAATGCAATCCATTGATAAGAATAAAGAAATTGCATTTCGTCGAAACACATGTTCGTGATTGTTTTTAATATTTTGAGAGAGAGAGAGAGAGAGAGAGAGAGAGAGAGAGAGAGAGAGTGTGTGTGTGAGAGAGTTGTATGTTTGGAGTTAAACGCCGTTTTCAACAATATTTCGGTGACATAGTGATGACTAGTGTACTGCCTGTGCTTTCCTGTTGTTCCCTTTTGTAACCCAGTACCAGGCACACCACTGTTTCGAAGCAATTAGCTTCTTATTTGCATAAACAAAGTTGAAACAATGTTCTTTGTTTGTTTGTATTGGAATTTAAAACCGTTTTAACAGCTTAGGTCACACATATATCACGGTGGTCAGTGCACCTAGGCATTTGTTTCCTGGGTTTCTCACTCCAGTACTGACACAACTTTCTTTCAAAGCCGCTGACTGCTTTTCTCACGTGCATCAGAGGTGAGAGGCGAAAAATCGCCGGAGAGAAAGTTTTGCTTCAATCGGTTATCGAACCCGCAACCACCAGGTCACGAGTTAGATACGCTTACCATTTGATAAACCTGGCCGAACCAAAACAATGTTCTGCGGTGCGACATAGTTGTAGCCTTTACAATGACTATCATCAATTGTCGAAATGGGCTTAGTCGAACTGATTTTCAAAATAGATAGCTGGTTTGCTAACGCTGCATGCTACATGTACTGATCAAGAAACTATACTCGAAAAGAAGAAGAAGAAGATGATGATGATGGGTAGGAAGAAGAAGAACAAGGAAAAAATATGACGAGGGGATTGGAAGAAGAAGAAGAACAAGAAGAACAAGAGCAAGAACAAGAAGATGAAAATAAAGATGAGGAGGGAGAAGAAGAAGAAGAAGAAGAAGAGAAGAAGAAGAAGAAGAAGAAGAGGGAAACTTTATGTTTGGAGTCTGAGTTTTAATTACAATCTACAGACACGAGATTAACACTATAACTCTCATATGATAAACCTTTCATTATCAGCTTATATTATTGTTTGTTTTTTGGAAAACATGTTTAAAATCAAGTACCGTGACGAGATAATATGAACTTTCGTCGAGTGGGGTTTATCATTATCAATTTATATTATTCTTTGTTTTTTTGAATACATGTTTAAAATCACGTACCGTGACGAGATAATATAAATATTCATCGAGTGGGGTTTATTATTATCAATCTATATTATTGTTTGTTTTTTGGAATACATGTTTAAAATCACGTATCGTGACGAGATAATATAAACATTATCGAGTGGGCTGTATTCTTATAGCATACATCATTGTTGTTTTTTTTTTTTGCATACATATTTAAAATCACGCACCGTGACGAGTTAATAATATAAACATTATCGACCCTGGCTATAAATTGTCCCGTCACGGTGCGTGATTTTAAACCTGTAATTCCTAACACAAACAATAACATTAACTTGTAATGAAAGGTTTATCGTGTGAGCGCTATACTGATATGAAAGAGGTATTTCCATGCATCAATATTTACTTACAATTAGGGAGTATGATTTATTGACATGGATTCATGATAGTTCAAATTTAGTAACAGCAATATCGTTTATTTTGATTGGTCGAAAATGAGTTAACACTTCAATAAAACCACTCGAAAGAGACGGACTACTTTTAAGAGGCAAAATGACATCTCCTTGTCACATTTCGGTAGCCTCTAAATTACACATACATTAATTTTGTTACCAAAGTACAAGTCGTTTGACCCTTGTTCTTAAAAGTTCCAAGTTTTAACGAGACTGAGGAAGAAGATTTTTGAAAACATTGTGGGAAAAGAAGAAAATGCTGGCAAACCAGCATTTTCTCCTTTTCCTACAATATTTTCTACCCTTTCAGATACAAATCCGGTCGTTTGATTATTTGATTTGTCCTCTGCAAGTTTTTGCAATATTGACCTGCCTGAAATTTTGTTGTTCATTAAAGATTTGTTTGAACAGCATCCCAAAGAACCTTTGAATACGTTATACTTCATCAGTCTATCTTTATGTACACGTATAACCGACGAACAAAATCTCTTTCTCATGAATAATTAATGAAGCATTTCATTGGTAACCATAGTGACATTTTACGCAACTTTTGACCAATGAACTGACACGTTATAAATTACTTGTAAGAAAAGATTTTCTTGGTCTACATACCTTTGTATATGGTTACGCTTTAAGCAATTTTAAGAACGAAAGCTCCAATTTGTTGTTGTAGCCTGACTCCGCGTTGAAATGTTTTCATTTAACCCTTAGGCTGCTGAGTGCGACTCACTGACCTTTTGCGGACAGGGTAGATCAAGATCAGACTGCACAGAACGTGCAGTCTGATCTGGAATCTACACAGTCCGATAAGAATATTATTTTCCCCCAGAAAATAACTTTGAAACAGCAACATTTGGGTTTTTATTATCGACTCGAAAGTTTCATGTTAGTTATTCAGCAGGATAAAAGTTAATACACAAGTTTAATTTCATAAAGATTGGCTTTTGAAGCTCAGGATTCTGCAGAGAACAAGATTTTCGTAGTCGAACCCCGATTGGTAGGAATGGTGTGCAAAACGACGATACTGGCAGGCACAGATTATCACAGAGATACAACACGGAAAAAAAATCCAATGGAGAGGGGACGGTTAAAAGGAGACTAGTTATATATTTTTACATAGACACATTCCGACTTCCGAAATGCCACATTAATGTTGATAATTTTATGACTCTTAAACTACCATTTTCTCGTGTTTTCATGACCCTGGGTAAGAAACCTCGTAGAACCATCGTAGGAAATGGGAACCAGCATTTTTCTTTCTCTATTCCCCACGATGATTTCAACTGTTTCAAAGACATATCAGATCTTTGCGCCGAATTGGATTGGTTGTCTACAAGCTCTTTCAATATGGAGCAGTCTAAAGTGTTTTCGTCTGGTAAAGAGCAAACCAAGCGACAAGATTTTAAAGTTGTCTAAATGAAAGGCATTTGAAGACGACAAATTGAGTGAGGCTCAATTGATGTGGCCATCTACTGCCCTATTCTAGACGCTTCCAAGTTGAAAATATTTACAGACAACAAATTATATGTAGTTCAATTGATGTGACATGTCTGTAGATGTGCATTCTGTACATGTGTACGTGGGTAGAGTTCGATATACCGGATGTGAAAAGGTCCGCGGAATAATTGTCTTAACATGGTACGTATGTTTTGTATGCTGTCGACTTAGGTCACACATAACATGGAGAGAAGAATAGCCATTTTCTTTTGTAGATAAGGAAAAGTAAGTAATTGAAATGAGGGGCCGTTTTCACAAATTATTTTACATAAAGGATTTTACATAAGTGTTCATGAGGGTACAGTCTGGTCTTGATTCTGTATCACCTTCATAAAACAGCCTCTGTCCGGTTTGTCAGAAAATCTGATTTTAGGAATAAGGCTCTTTGTTACTATTTTTACGAACACATATTGCAAAAAGTGTGGCGCAAGATCGGACTGCAGTAAACTGTGGTCCAATTTTGACGCTATGTACTGTTTTCCTACGTTAAACCTTGCTGGCTAAAAAAAGTTTCAGGAGGCTTTAATTTATTTGTCATTTGGGAATTAGAATCGGACTGCACCAATGGTGAGTCCGATTCTGAACCTAGACTACCAGCTATGTCGGAAGTTTCTAAATGAAATATAATTAAGGGGATCGTTACTCATGAGTATTTAAACATATACTTATAGACTATGATCCAGCAGGGTGTTTGCTCCCCCCCCGGGGGAATTTTCGGGACTTTGATTTTCTTGAGCCCCAAGGTCTCCTGAGCACATTCCAAAAGTCTGCCACCTGGCGATTGGGGCTTTTAGAAGTTATAGAGGTCAAAGGTCATCAAGTGCGCCTCTAACCCTAACCCTATCAGTTGATCCTCAAATGACAGTTTTTGGAAATTTTATACCTTGTGAAAGGTCCCAAATGATCTCAGGTAATGTAATAAGCTTATATTTAGACAATTCTATGCATTTCTAACAAAATAAAAGAACATTTAATGCAAACAAAGCACTATTTTTTTATGATTCAACTTCCAAAAAATCATAATCTGAGAAACTACAGGGATATTTTCAGATTTAGCACATTTTCTTGATCACAAATGCCTTGAATGCATCCTAGAAGCAACCCAAAGTGCATTTTCAGATTTATTGTGTATCAATTTGTCATATTCATGGATAAAATTGAAGCACTTATAATCAAAGTTAATTAATATACTTTTTTTTATCAAATTGCTGAGAATTCAACAACTATCTGGTTCAATTCTTTATTTGAAAAAAAAAAAAAAAAAAAATGGTATGCTTATTTTCATGGTCTTAATAATTATATTCGTTACAGTGAAAAAGAAACTTTTTAGTGTAAATCAAAGTACTGAAGTTACTGATACATTGTGTACCATTTAACTCTTGCATCTAAAAAAAGGACAAAAAAAGTTTAAAAGTAAAATGTATCTTGATCTTATTTACTTAGAAGACATTGCATATGCTATCTACAGTGCCTCCTCTTGTTATTTTATCAATTTAGTTCTCTCAGACAATGATATCAAAGTACTAAAATTTGAGCTTGCCATGACAAAGTAGTAAAGGTATGACCTACAGCCATATCCACCTTTTTAGTTAAATACAGGATACATATGCATGAATTTAATCCTTTCAGCGCTATAGGCGAAAACAGAGGCCTTTGCACAGAACATGCAGTCTGATCTTAAATCTCTGTCTTGTTTAGTCAAGCCTAATATGATAAAACTCTTTCTGAGTTTCAGTGGAGTCTATTTCCAGGCATCGAAAGAAGTGGTCATTTAATATTTGGCGCCGAAAGAGTTAACTGCCCAAAATCAGAAATATATTATTTCTAGTTAATCTTGTGCCACTTTTTACACGCATCTATTAAGTAATCAGGTGATTTACTAGCAATGTGAGTTACCAAGATGAATTGGATTCCTCATTTGGATTTGATATTTCAATAGGGCAGATGCACCTCCTATCTCACATTGTTGGTCAGTATTCATTTACAAAGGACCATAGTGTTATTGTGAATGAGAGCTCATTCATGCTTGTATTTGCTAAGTAAAAGCTTCACCATCATCATTCTCATGCTTACCAGCCATATTTGTGGCTTTATGTTTTTGCTATGAAAACTGTGCTTGTCGTTGTTGTTCTTACCTGTTCAGAATTATGTCAGGGTAACTGCTTGGCATTAAGAAACAAGGAAATAATATGAGGCATCGTGCCATGACTGTAAAAGAAGACTAACAATTAGTGTTAGAAATGAGATGCACTGGGCCTGATATAATATGCTTAAGTCTTAAACTATGTAATGAAGAGCCCTGTTTTTTTTTAACTATTCTTTTATCCAGTTTGTTTCCCTTTTATGTTAACTTTGAAATGAAGGTCATCTGTGTGTTACCATGTGCTGGTAATTTTCTTGTCATTAATATATTTTTTGGCGTAAAGGTCGTGCAAATTATCATCATTCACATGGCAATCCTTTTATTGCTTAGATAACCTTGTTCTTACATACGCATAACTTCCTGCTTTCTGCTTGCATAGCTTCAAGGCTATGTCTTCTTTCACTCAATTACATTGTATTCTAGTGATTTATAATGTATAAATTCAAAAGTTGCTTTTTTAGTTTTTGTTTGATATTGTACACATTTAACAGACACAGAAGCTTTTTTGGTATTTCAGCTGGCCAGTTACCATTTACCTTGTTTGATAGATGATAAGTGACTCTGCTTACTTCTGCTATGAGTAAAAGGCATGTGCATGAGTTTTGTTTTTCTCTCTTTCTATCAAACATGCATATGAAGGTACCTGACGTATTTCAAAAAGAAAATACCTGCTGCAATATACTTAGACTATGCTTAGCCCCCACCTCATCCAATATCAGCATAATTGTATTATTGTGCATGAACAGATGAACATTTTTTTTTTTTGCATTTGGTATCACGATCATGGGCTTATTGTTATTTCCAGGATATTGTTTTCCATATTCAAAATAATAGATTTCATTTTACAGTGCTATTCCATTTTATAAGTGCCCATCTGTAGGAAGAAATGATCAGTGATATAAGGGGAGAGTTTCGTCTTTTCTGACCTGATTTCTCATTTGCAAAGTCTATGCTGCGAACGGAAGTCTCTGTAGTTCGACAAAAGTAAATCCTGTTTTGCAAAATGCTACCTTGGAATCATTTAGAGAATAACAAATCCAGAGAGTTTCAAAAATGGTTCTATGCAAGCCCTCTTTGCGTACATTTTGATGTTTTTCAATTGTGGTAAAATGTCATATTCTGAACCGAACAGAAACTATATTGAATTTTCACAATATTACTGGGTTACTATCCTATGTCATATACGTGTATAAAATAATATAGAGTATAAATCATAGCAGTGATTTAGTTAACGTAGTGAAATATATTCTAACCAAGTGATGAGGAAGATGATAACAATGTTGACTTCATGAATGTGGTCCATGGGTGATAGTGGATAGATGGATCATGGAATGATCTGTTGTAAACATCATTGTTATGATTTTAATGAAAGGCAACTTCATATCAGTCTCGAACTCTATGAAGGACCACCATTAAGAAAAAGATCTAAACAACTTTATTCACTGGGTTTGATACAATACCAATCAATGTTGCAAATTACTGTTGATAATAGAAGTAATACATACAACCCTGACATCAATGAGTTCTTCTGGGTCAACAGCAAGAAATATCTTTAATTCCCGCAAATGTCATAAGATTTTAAAAAAAAGCTCAACATTTGTCAATATTAATACCCTAATTTCCTTTGCTGATACAGCTTATTGAAAGGATAAATTATAATGATAAGGCACAATGTTTGTCATGGAATCTATTCTGTGTCACTAAGATCATAACTGATGATTTCGTATACTATGGATATGTTTTTGAGTACCAGCCATTTTACACTCACAAACATGGCCAAGAACAATTCTCTCAGTACTTTGATTCAAACAAAATTGCTTCTATTTCTGTAAAACAACTGTTTTGACTATAGATATGAATGTATAAACCCATCTTAACATGTTTCTGACATATTACATGTAGAAAATGAAATGAAAATTTAACCTAACTGCTATTCATTGATAGTTCGTTGCAACAGTGCACTTGATGACCTTTGACCTCTGTAACTCGCAAATGCCCCGCTCACCAGGTGGCAGACTTTGACAAAGTGCTCAGGAGACCTTGGGGTTTCAGAAAATAATAGTGCCGAAAATTCCCCCTGGGGGGTGGGAGGGGGGTCGCTATTGGTGGCTCGAGGTCTATTACTTAGTACTTTATAAATGTAACTGCTTACACCGCTATTTTCTGCGTCCAGTGTGAGCCAGGACCAAGCTGCACGAAAATGTAGCTCTGTTTTGATTCTGCACTGCCCACTAATTTGAAATGTCCCACCTATAACCAACCTCGAATTTACCTATAAGTTTTTTTTTCTCTCTTTGATTTTAGATATATCAGCTGAACGCCCTGAATTTATTATTACAGTTATAGTTTGTGGCTGGTGAGAATCAAGATTGGATTGTACTGAATGTTCGATCGTATATTGGTCCTACACTGTCCGCAACGAAAACGATTCTCTGAAAAAAAAATGCTATTTTTTTTTCATTCTGGACTGAAGATTTCTGTATTTGCTTTTGTAAGGGGTGGGGGTGATCTATAAGAACAAAAATATTTTTCAAAATATTTTTCAAAATATTTTCAAAACATCGTTTATGCTAGAATTAGTTTCTCGTTGTTAACCGTTCACGACTTCATTTTTTCAATTATATTTGTTAGAAGTATTTATATCTACTTAACAGAGAAATACATTTCTGTTCTGTTCTGTATTATCATTTTTATCAAAGGAATTGACTAAAAGTGTATAACACGAGCTTCAAATAAAGTTTAGTCTACGAGTTTTATAAACCCAACAATACTTAAACACGAATGTGAGATTTTATTTGTTGTTATGAAACAATGAAAACCGTAAATCTTTCCACGCGTGTGTCCTAGCACCAACGACGTCATTTTTTCTCAAAATGGCGAAGTGCTGTGGTTGGTTTTGCCGGCTCCACACGCTCATAACTGCAAATTGGTTAGAATCAGGACCCAATAAACGACAATACACAAGTGTAATATCGAAAAATAAGTCATGGGTTTAATACACTGAAGGTAAACGTTTTATATGATATATTGTAATCTTTAAAAGGAACGTAATTTATGATTGGATGAACTAAATGGTTTAGGCAATCAGAAATTGCGATTCTTTAAAAAATTTAGAAGACTATTTGTCTGCATGGTGTTTTACGCTGTTGTTCAACAATCTTCCGGTAAAATTTTTACAACACATTTATTCATGTCTTTGAAGGGTCTCATATAAAGCTCAGTCTCTAAAGTTTCTTGCCCGACGACACAACCCAGCGCCACGGATGAGAATCAAACCTGGCACTTCCAGATTTTTAATTCTAAACTTTCACCAGTGAACAACACGGGAGTTCTAAAATAGGACCGGGGATTTTATTTAGGATTACATAAATTATAGGAGCTGAAGATACTTGTGTTACAGATTCTATGCTCTGACAACTACCCAACGTCGAATTTTATCAGTTATGCCTCAGAATATTTGCCTATTCCACAACTAAAAGTCTCATTTAAAGGACAAAGAAAATACCCGATACACACGTTAAACCCCTGAAGTTTTTTTTTTCTAAAAGTAAAGCCTGAATTGTGAAATCAGATCATGTTTGACAGTTTCCAAGTACATCTAGCTGTTCAATGTCATTGCTAAGAAATAAATTAAATCGGTTTACTCGCTGTATTGATTGCAGAAACCGCTATTCATAGGAGGAAAATTAAAGTTAAGTGATTGGCGACGCATGAATTCAATTACTTTACACTTATTCTAGTACAGATACAATTTTCCTTGGAAGATATTTGATTAATGTTATCAACATGATTTCTTCTGAACTTTGTCCCCTGAATGGACGTCTCATTTACCTAATGAGTGTCACTGGTCATGAATTATACAACAATAAAAGAGTATATATTCGCCGCTCTTCAGAACTGCTTTTCACAAGCAGACAAAAGTTTCAGTAAAGTGTGACTGCAGGTTGCACACGGAGGAGGTAGAGTTATGACAGACTGAGTGCGCTTGTCAAACTAGAGTTTTTCTTACAACTTCGGACTTTCGTTTAAGGTTTTTAATTCCTTCTTTGTTACAACTGCACAATGATTACGGAATTATTAAACGAAACAACACCGGATCCTTATGAAGGACTGTCCGTTTTGGACATCAAGCGGTTGGAATATCCATTATGGGCACACAGGGTAGTAGGAGTTTTCTTGTTCTTCGTTGGGCTTTTTGGCTTTATCGAGAACACTCTTGTTCTTATTACGTTTGCGAAGAATAAACAGCTGCGATCTGCGACCAACACTTTCATCATTGGACTGGCAATTAGTGACTTCCTGATGGCAGTTTTGTGCAATCCTTTGGCTTGGACATCAGCAATGAACGGAGAATGGTTCGCTGGCGATTTTTGGTGCATCTGGGAAGGTTTCTTGGTATTTGTTCTTGGTCTCACCGCACTCTACCTCCTAACAGCTGTTAGTGTTGACAGATACATCGTAATTGCGAAACCACTTCTAGCACCGATGATAACAAAAAGGATTTCTGTTCTTGCAGTCGTGTCATGCTTTGTCGGAGGCACATTCTGGTCCATATTTCCATTCTTCGGCTGGAGTTCTTACGGTCTTGAAGCTCCCGGAATTTTCTGTGGGTTGCATTACGAGGACAAGAGCTTCTCCACGACGTCATACGTCATCACAATTTTCTTCTTTTGCTTTGCTATCCCATTGATGGTCATGATCTATTGCTATTTCAACGTGTACATGACGGTAAGCTAATGATCGTATTTATTAATCACATTATTATTCTTATTCTATGAAATTACCACGCTTACAATTTACCTTTGAACAGGTGAAAACATTAATGAAAAGGACTGTATTAGCTAACGAAAAAAATTATTTAGCAAATGCTAATACTTTACGTCTCTATAAAAGTCCGTCAGTATAGATCTAGGGCATTAAAGGTTGTATTCTGTACTTTCCATATGGCTTGCAACACTCGAAAAGGGGCATTAGGACATTTGCGTAAAGTGTCGTCTCGGATCAGCCTGCGCAGTCCGCGCAGGCTAATCCGAGACGGCACTCTACGACTACATTAGATTTTGTGCCACAGTAGACTTGCGCAAAACAGAAAATTACATAAAAACGGAAAGTGTCGTCTCGGATGACACTTTACGCAAATATCCGAATGTCCCTTTTCGCGTGTTGCAGGCCATATAAAGGTGTACATATAAAATCACAATCAGTAAGCTGAAAGTCAGGGTCCGTATTCACTAACTAGTCTTTCATTTCATTCTAAGTCTAGTTGTAGATTAAGAAAGTATCATTACTTCTGATTGGCCAATCCATTTTGGTTTAGCTAATCACAATTTGTGTTTCTTTGAAATTAAGATAATTCTTGGGAAGAAGATTGAGTTTTCGAGAACGGTTTGTGAATACGGACCGAGGGAATTCAGTACAATTGTTACATAAGCTTAGTTTCTTTCTATTGGTAAACCTAAATTTAGATCCGATCAATGACACACATTGCAGTGTCCTTGCCGATTGTATTGCTTTGGTCTGATATGACCTAGACTATTTGAATCAAAATTATTTTTGTCGTAAAAGTGGCACATTTGAAGCAGGGACTGCATGTGTGCTTTTATCCTCACAGGTGCGAAATGTTAGCCGAAACAGTGTCTGGGACATGAAGAGTCGAGTTGCTCGCCGAAACCTCAGAATTGAAAAGCGCATGTTGAAGAGTTGTATCACCATGTGTGGTATGGAATTTAATCTCTCGTTCTATGCGTAATAGCTAATAAACATACCTATTTCAAGCGTAACAAGATAAGTTATTGAAAAACCAGTGCCTGAGGTGTCCATTGCGAATACAGGACGTACGTCGTATTTTGCGACGAAAATGTTGTCCATTATGAAGACAAGACTTATGTTGTCTGTTTCAAAGACAAGAATTACTTTGTCTAGTTGAAATAGCTATGTGTCTATTCCGAAGACAAGACTTATTAGTCCAGTGAACATCATAGTTGATATTTTCTCGAACTGCGCCACTCGTGAAAATATGACCGATGATGTTAACTCGATGAAATAAATTTCGATCCTTCACAAAAAAAAAAAAAAAAAAAAAATCATGCTTCTAACCCGTTTTTTATTGGGACTTTCATCAAAATCCAGTACAACTGTTTTCGGTAATTCCCCGTGGCGTACCTCCGCCCACATAATAACGCATTACAAATTTACGTAAAACGCGAGAAATGTAAGGTAAGTGTACGTAAATTACGTCATATTTCCGTCTGGTTGAAGGGCACGCACTGCTTACCTAGGTAACTAGCGCGCGGGAACTACTGTTTCCACTTCAATTGAAGAGTTGCGAAAATATTTACCGTTAATTCTACTGGTAGTAACCAAGAATTATCAAACCTTATAATCCATCATTATTTCCAGATAAACTACTGCAAAGCATGAAATAACAACTCGTCCTCACGTGTAGCATTTATAGATGTATTTTCTTTTTAGGAGTCTCTGAATATTTTTCCATGACTTAATCAGATATGTTAGTATAACTTCTGTTAACTTGTGTACAAGTTACACATGTAGCTGTGTACGTCTAAATATTTTGAAAGGAATCTGTCGCCATTTCATATAACGTTTTGTCTATAATCTGACTAACTCACAGTAACATTTTTCACTTTTTCATGGGACGCATTTTTTACACACTTACATTCAAAATAGCGTCTCAGATTTTTCTCATGTAAAACATCGATGTGGTAAATCTTCTATCTTTGCTAGCCGGCTTAGGTAAATATATTGAAACATTTACACATGGAAGTCTGAAATTAAAGACTTTGATGTGTGATAATAAATAGTTAATCATCTATCGTACTTTTAAAACAAAATCTATTAAGATTGGAACCCCTTTGAAGCTCTCATAGTGTAGGTAGATTAAAAAAGTCTATAAAACAATCTTTAAATTATGCATGTTGATCTTTGCTCTTATTATTTGTTGATTACATGTGTTTTGTACTGCTTTTTTTAAAAAAACCTTTTTTCGTTTTCACAATTGGCTTTTACTTTCTCATATATCTTTGCTAAATATATGGGTAAAGTCATTATAATATCAATTACAATATCATTCTATCACTACAGTTGTGTACTGGGCTTGTTGGACCCCGTATGCAGTCGTTTCCTTTTGGCAAGCGTTTGGAGACGCAGATGCCATTCCACTGTGGTTAACAGCGGTACCAGCGGCTGCTGCAAAATCTCAGGTGATGTGGAACCCAATTATATATGTGGCAACCAATAAGCAGTTTAGAAAAGCTTTCTATGCCACTCTGCCCTGTTCCGAAATTCGAGCAGCTCTGGTTAAAAGAGAGGAAGAAGATAAAGAAAAGTCTTCACAGGAAACAAATGTGGACAGCAAGAAAGAGGGCGTTTCTCAAACACAACCTCAAACACAGGTAGGTGGACTGCTTAACTGTCGTTGTAAATTACATAATACATGCATTACATAAACCGAATATAAGTACAGTTGATAAAAAGAAAAATTAATGGTAATTGCTATAATTATCTTGCAGTGGAATGTCCTTTTTAATCTAGATCTGTTCATTCTGATGATTCATCTACTTACTACAATGTCTTCGGTTGAATTTAAAAGCTTTATTTGTATACTATTGATTTAAGCTTGAATACGAGACTAACAAAACAGCTTGTTGCATAAAGCTAAACTCGCAATATGAAATGGATGTGATTTCAAGATTGCTGCTATATGAAATACTGTGAATTAAGGCTGACATTGGTCGACAATTGTTTGCAAATGCACAAAGCCCTTTTTCACAGAACATAGGACATACGGTTTTTGTTTTTCAACGTTAGTATCTAGCTTCTGATCCGTATATACCGCATTAATAAATTCCAAATCAGTATTTAAAGTCGTTAAGACCCCAGTAACACTCAGAAAAGGTTCACTTAGCCTTTGACAAATGCAGGGAGGACGGGAAGAACTGCAGAATAACACACAGTTTTCAAGTAGGTTCTACGCCTTTACTATGCCCTTACCAGGACGTCCGAGCTAAATTTTGTGTTACTCTTGCTCAAGAACGCACCACGTCCTGTGTATTTCGACTTCGTTGTTTTTTTTACGACCTCTCAAATCGCATCATGCTCTTACTGCTCGTTTCCCAGTTCTCAATACGCCGTTACAAATTCAAGTCCACTCACTCTGTCGTTCAAATTCGTTTTGCAAACTCTACTTAAAGAATAATGGCAACCACGTTAGAGAAGACCGTATTAGATTTATCCCACGTCCTAACTGAGTCCTTACTACATTCTGGTTCCATCACGTCCACTCGATACGGTTTTCTTTAAACATGCTAAAAATTCGTCCACGTCAGCCAAGACCATACAGATCACATAATGTCCTTATTGGTTTGTACTGCATTCCTTGTATTCCGGACAAGTTCGAACTGCGTCAGACCGGTTTTACATGGACGTAGCGGGTACTTGGTCTGGTGTGACTGGGGTTTCAGTAGTTACATAAGTTTCTATGTACTGATATTTATTGAGAACACTAACGTATCGCTTTAAGGTTCCTAGTACACTCCATAAAAATCTGACAGAATGTAACTTTTATCCAAAGACGCGGTTGATTGGTAACTTTTGTTAAGTAGACTTTATAAAAGAACAACAACAATAGCCTAACAACAACAAAAGTGTATTACTGAAAAACAAATTTTGACAAAATACCTGACATCTACGTGTAACGAAGCCCATGCCATTGACAATAATTAAAAAAAAAATGTGCCATCAACGTAAGGCTTGTGAAATTTTAAGATTTGCTTCTCCAGGGCATCAACGTTAATAACTTTTTTATTGGTGTATTTAGCGACTTTCGTTTTGCATTCATAGTGTGCCACTTGACGACACGACAACATGTTAGACTCGTCCAAATCCAAACCATTTGCAGACAATAAATTCAAGGTGTCTCAAATGTAGCAACATTTATTCTAACATGACACGTGAATTCGGCTCTATAAGCACAGTACAACGAAAGCGTGGTAAAATCTGCGTCAATCTATATGGCTTGCAACATGCGAAAAGAGGCATTCGGACATTTGCGTAAAGTGTCGTTTCAGATCAGCCTGCGCAGTCCGCGCAGGCTAATCCGAAATGACACTTTCCGTTTTTATGTAATTTTCTGTTTTGCGCAAGTCTACTGTAGCACAAAATCTAATGTAGTCGTAAAGTGCCGTCTCGGATTAGCCTGCGCGGACTGCGCAGGCTTATCCGAGACGACACTTTACGCAAGTGTCCGAATGCCCCTTTTCGTGTGTTGCAAGCCATATAGAGTGAAGTCATTCTGTATAAAGTAAGTAAGTAAGTTATTAGTCTAAATGGAATATAATCTGCATCCGCGTTTTTACTCTAAGTATGAACTTGTTTTCCTTTCATTAGGAGTTGGTCTTGTTAGAATCGAAATAATCTTCTTTCTATCGTGGTTTATCGTTCAATAAACCACGTTGTGAGTTATGAGGCGCAATTAAATTAACCACTCGGGCTTTCGCCCTCGTGGATTATTTATTGTGCCTCATAACTCACAACTGTGGTTTATTGAACGATAAACCACGATAGAAAGATTATTTCTTAAATAATCAATTGAGTGACAAAAATTGTACCTAAATGAAAAAAACGCAGGTTACCAGTATTTTCTCATTTTCCACAATGTTTTTAAAAGCTTTCTTGCTCAAGTTCTCTTAAACTAGGTATCGTGTGGAAGAGGATTAATGCTATCTTTTTTTTAAATTTCTTTCCAGACCGAGACGATTGTAAACCCTACATCAGTTGCACCTACCAAAGGGGAACCAACCAAGGTGGAATGTTAAACATGACAGTGAAACAAATGAATAATAAATAGGTAGAAATACAGATGGCAAATGAAGCTCTTTAAGATAAACAATTGCTCCCTTGTTCTTCTGCATGGCATTTTTTCCAGCTAAAGACTACGTAAATGAATAACATTGCATGGATAATTGACTGAAATTCAATTAAAAACGGCTCTAATAACCATCAAATCAGTCACTTTGATAAAAAAAATGACGCTAGTTTGGCTCCATTCTTGGTCTTGAAGCCACGAATGTAATTATTAGGGCTGAACATCCGGCTGACCAGACCTACCACAAGTAATTTTCTCTTTTGTGAAATATCACTTGGAACGAGTTTAATTACCTCTTTGGCCTGATGTGACAGCGTGAGTGAGAGTGTTTGTATTTCTTGATGGACATTATTTATGTGATTTTTTCGTTGTACCCTACCTTAGAAAACTCTTCTATCTTTTTATTCATGCGACAAGCCCACTTTGTATGGTTTCATAAATCTTAGTATGTCCATCAGGACACACTTCACTTAGTTTAAACATATTTATTGTTCATCGATTGAGAAACAAATTCTAACAACAACCTATACTAATCTCTTTCAATTCTGCTTCCTGGGAACTACACCAGCACTCGCGCCGAATGTTTGTCACACCTCATTTAGTTTGAAGCACAGCTGTGAATAGTAACCAAGTACAAATGTATCGACAGAATACAACGGATGAAATTATGTTCATTTATCTATGTATTTAAATCAAGATGTTAATTGAAGATTTTTCTCAGTTTGTTATTATACATGTAGTGTTTTATATGGCTTTGTTATTGCCTTTCCTTAACGCCTTTTTACCTAGAGTGCCTCTTTTGTCTTCGTCTTAAGTCAATTTCTGTAAGATGATGGCCTTCATTATCAAAGTCTTCTTGTCTTAAAGTGATCTGAATAGGGTTATATTTTTCTCAAGAAAACATGACTTGAGTAGAACAGAATGTTTTTATACTTATATATTGACTGTTTAATTCAATAACGGCTACTCTTTTAACATTGCAGTTTTGTATCAATGTAGACGTAGAGAATAAGATGTGAACAACACAAATGCGTATTTACTTTTAAGAAGTATTAACCCTTAGGCTGTTAAGCGCGACTTAAGGACCTTTTGCGGACAATGTAGATCAATATCAGACTGCACAGAACGTGCAGTCTGATCTTGGACCTACACTGTTCAGTAAGGAGATACCCCCCCGCAAGCAAAACCTTTGAAATAGCAAAATTTGGCTTTTTCCTACCGGCTTGAAGGTTTTATTTCACTTATTTGAGCCATGCTCGGTGAAAAGGGGGTTTTATGCATCTGCGAAAAGTATCGACCCAGGCCAGCCTGCGCAGTCCGCGCAGGCTGACCTGGTGCGAAACGTTTAGCTTATGGTCAATTTTTTGTATGTCCAAGGACTCGTGTACTTCTTGAAAAAGTTGGTTGTTAAAAAAAAAGTGGATATCGTGGATCCATAATCATGTGATGGCTTGCTTGGTACCGTGGATCACGGAGATGCATTAAGCCCCCTTTTGCCAGAGCATGGCTCATTTATAAGGTTACGGTTTAAATTCCTTACACCTGAGTGTCATGAAATTTTCAGCTCGAAATTATTTAGTAAAGATTAGGTTTTTTTTCCTTTTTGGCTGGTCCAGTCACTGTGTCTGAGTCGAGTAATCAGTCTTGGGGCAAACAGCAAAACTGTACAAGGACAAAAAAAAAAGAAACTTATACTTTAAAATCCATTCACTAGATCTAAATGCGGACATGAACTAGGCTTTTTGAAAACGCCAAATGACCACGTTACAACCTTGCGAAGTCTTTCCAGTAGGCGTCAGCGGCAGCTCAGATACAATGAATTTCCATCAACCTATAAACAACTCTTTAAATAAAGCTGACGTCTATTGGACGGGCAGCGTAAAGAACGTGGCTTTGATTGGTTGTCCTTTCTTTTAATAGATGATTATTTTCGATTGGTAACTGTTATGTATATCAAAGTATGTCAGACGACGCGTCCGTTTTTCTACGGTGCTGAGACTATTCGTTTTACGAATTGTAGATATGATATATATTCCAAACGGTCCAATATATGTGAGTTTACATTAATCATTTTTTGTGTAAAGTTTAAAATGGCGAAAGTTTCTTCTTTTGTTTGTTGATAAATGAAGAGATTTGGTGGTAACTTTTGCTCTTCCTGGGCATAAGACTCTACCTATTGAGGGTAGTGTAATCATTAATGTGATAGTTGTATATATTTGTATAGAATGTTTCAAAGCGTCTGAGCGATAAAGAGAAGGTATAGTTGTTGGACGTAATCAGGGTCCGTCTTCACCAACCATTCTTAAGAATGTTCTTAGTCTGTATATCTGAGAATTTCTGGATTTGAAAGTAACACAAATTCTGATTGGCTAAACCATTTGGTTTAGCCAATCAGAAGTTGTGTTACTTTCAAATTTAGAAAATTCTGGAAAATAAGACTATGAATGTTCTAGAGAATGGTTGGTGAATACGGACAAAGATAAATCTTTGTGTAAACCTGTGCAAACAAACGCATTCGGATATATTCTGTTCATTGGAGTATGTTTGTTTCTAATGTGTAGATTGTGCAGGAATAAGACGCCAGCAAGACTGCTACTGGCTGTACCTGAAAGAATGGTGAAAGATCATGTTTTGGGTTCTCATGTTTTTAAATCAATTTTGTTTTGTGATGTTATAGCAGTGGTATCAATAAAACTAACAGAAAAGTAAACTCTAGTTATCTTATGTAAATATATACCTGCAGAACTTGATTGTTAGATCATGTGCGCCGAGCCCCGGTAGTTCAGTTGGCAGCGTACAGGACTTGAGAACAGGCGGTCGCTGGTTCGATCCCCAGCTTGGCCAATTTCTTTCTGAGGATTGATGATAGTAATTGCGACAGGATTCATTCCGCTCTCACCGCTTGCCATTGTTTCGACGATGGCTATGTGGGAAAGCAGCCAGTGGCTTAGAAAGAATATTCTGCGAAGTAAAAAAGAATTCCAGGAAAGCATGGATTGTTGCACTGGCCGTCGCGATATAACTGAAATAAAGTTGAAAACGGCGTTGAATACCATACAACCAATCAATCAATCAGATTTATTCATCTTCACCGTTTTACTTTTTAACTCTTTACCAAACGACGGAGTTTTACACACGACCAAATTGAAGGCATTTGCAGAAGATAAATTAAATGTAGCTCAAAGTAAGACTTTTCTCTTTGAAGGGGAAGAAAACAATGTAAAAAAAAAAAACGGTAACATATATCACGGAGATGCATTTAACCAACAATTTCCAGACCATTGCTTATATCTTTTATTTTTGTTCTTGAAAAGAACATACGAATGAAATGCTTCTCCTTGAAAACAGATTTTGATATTTTAATGCATACAACAGGAATACACGTACATGTACGCAAACGTAGATATTCCTGAGTTTTTTACCCTTTATACGTTATCCAACGTTCCATTCTTTTCACAACCATCGAGAAAAAACGCTTCCAAGAAAATTGTTGGAAAAAGAGAGACAATATTGAAAAACATCATTATTATACTGCAAAGAAATTTCTCGTGATCTGATTGGATAATATGCCCCGAACATATATATCATGTACACTGGCAAAACCAAAGTAAAAGCAGTTTCCCTTTCGGGAGCCCGTATACATGACTACTCTTTCAACACATCATCCGAACTGGCGGCTTCGATCAAGATTAACATTAAGATTATGCGCCAAACTGCACGTTTTAGCACGTTTTACCAAGGTTTCAGTGACGTCAGTTCCCAGTGACGTCAGTTTTCATTGAATTCGGGCACTCAGAAGGGAAATTCTACTTCGTCAGCGTACTCAATTTTTTAAACCAAAAAAAGGCAAAATTCGCTTAACACACGTTGTAATGGTAAAACTTTGCAGTATAATAAATTCGTTGTACGGTCAGGTGGCAGGGGACTTGGAAACTTGTTCACGGTTGTGGTGAATCATGTCGCCACCTCGCCTTCGGCTTGGGGCGACATGATTCACCACAGCCGTGAACAAGTTTCCAAGTCCCCTGCCACCTGACCGTACAACCAATATTGTCTCCTTTGTAACAACGTTTTCTACCCTTTTTATGACAAACCTCAACATACAAGCTAGATGTAATTTTGTCTTATGTAAATGCCTTAGATAAGGAATAGTGTAAAATTTTGCCGTTTTAGTAAAGAAGTAAAATCAATAGGAAATATCTAACCAGTATTTGTTCGTTTGATTACTTTATTATATTCCCATCAGTGAAATACTGGGACTTCACAGTGAATAACACCACTAGTGATAATAATGGGAGACAAAAGAAAGTTACTTCCCTTGATAGCTCTCCACTACTAACTAGGTCCTGAATAAGGTATTACTTGGTTTTTATCCTTGATATCCTTTGCACTATTTAGGAATGTTTAGGGTTAAATATCTCCTTCAAAATTTATCAAACCACAAATTCGATCTATTCGATGCATTAAGATGGTAATAGTGAGTGAAATTCAATTTGCAAATATCATGAAGACCTTACATATACATCACAAGTCAAATAATAATAATCGCAACATCTCTTAGTAAAGCAAGGATAAAAACAAAGGAAATAAAATAAAAGGACCTGGTTGCAATTTGGTTACCTTGGTTTTTATCTAACAAGGGAGATAATTTGGATTTCACTTTTGTCTCCCATTGTGGTATCATCACTAGTGACGATATAGTTTTAGAATGTGTGCCGCAACTACCTTTTTTCCTATATTACTCATATTATACCATTTTTGATAATTATTAGAATAAAAAGGGTGTACTAGAAATATAATAAAATATGATAACCAGCTGGTTGAGTGTGATATTAAAAATCTGTCACTCGAATGGCGTTTGATGCGGTTAAAAACTCGTTATTCGTCATTTTTCAACCGCATCACACCCCGTTTTAGGGGGTCCTGCATGGCTCAGGGTAAAGTGTAGGGCTCGTGACCCGGAGGCCCCGGGCTCGAGCCTCACTGGATCCACTGGGTTATTTGCGAGAGTGTCCTTGGGCAAGACACTTCAGAGCCCTACTAGTACTGGTGAAACCCAGGAAATGAATATGTGGGCTGTAGCCGTGATATGACTGAAATAATGTTGAAAGCGGCGTAAACACCATTCAATCAATCAATCAATCTAGTGACAGATTTTTAGTAACACACACAACCTGTTGATTATCCTCTATTTAATCATCGTTTGTTCATTTATCCGTCCTCTTTTACGGTCTATCGCG
Organism: Hippopus hippopus; assembly: GCA_946811185.2. Classification (NCBI taxonomy): domain Eukaryota; kingdom Metazoa; phylum Mollusca; class Bivalvia; order Cardiida; family Cardiidae; genus Hippopus; species Hippopus hippopus. The sequence goes on from OX328096.1 coordinate 72,287,687, forward strand.
TCGAGGGGAGAAAGAGCTTTCGGCCTCTGGCAAGCTGAGTGGCCTTGCTGGGTGGGATGTTGTGCGTCTTCGGGGTTTCTTTCACAACCTCGATGCGGGTCTTTCTTGGTCTTACTCTTGCCTTGTACCAGGATATCCTTTACTCACATAACTCCCTTTGTTTTCAATGTAAGACAGCCATTACGAGTTTTCTTGTCTTACACATGTGTGAGATAAGAAAATAGTGCCGGATTTGGTCAACGCGCTGCCTCATTTTTAATACATTGCCGAGCAAGATTACTGTGACAGTCAAAACTGACAGTCGTCAGAAAACTGCAAATTTTAGTATCTTTAGATGTAAAAACTGTTATATGCTTTCTTTCGTTTTCTATCGTTTTTTTGTATGTGAAGTACAAACCTGTCAAAGAAACAAATAGGCTTTATGTAAATTTCAATACACCTACACACGTAGTCTATATGTGAAAGTTTTTGCGAGTTTTATTATGCAAAACATATAAAGCTAAAATGGTATAGGGGTGAAAAAGATTAAGTCCATACATGATGCTTAAATATTTACTACTAATTAACGGAAAAAGGACTTCTGCTTCTACAAGTATATACGTGCACAACTTTCAACCTAAATTACAGGTGTAAGTTATTTGATCGATTCATTGTAACTAAGGGTTTGTGAAGCATTATGTACACCAAAAATGTTCCTATACTTAATTATTTACACCAATGCACATAATATATATATACGGAACATTATCTTGTTGTAGCTTTCCTGGTGCTTGTATTTGCTTCGATCTGCTTGGAAAAAATTGATATCTTACGACAGAGAAAGTCGGGCGGGATATAAAAATTTTTCTACGCAGTGAGAAGCAAAAACAGACAAAAAAGAAAACAATATTCTATGTTTTTATATATCTACAGATTTTGATGACATACGCTACAATTTTAAAATAAATATTCCCACGCACCTCGAAGCAAATACAAGCAATTAAAAGCACCAGAAAAGCTACTGGAGCATACTGTTCGGTATGTATCAATGAAACATCAAAGTACATTCTTCCCATCTTTAACAAACTTTAACAGAAGGCATTCTAAATGCGCTGTAACGGTATGCATATTAAAGGCCCAGTAGAGGACAAAATATCAAAACAGGTGGCATAATACATTTAGATTTAAATCATACCATTTAAAAGTATGGAAAATATTGCAAAGATGACAGTCTCTTATTCTGTAGTCGGGCCATGTGTTAGTCGCTGGCAGAAAAAATTAAAATCAGGCAAAAAGTAAACAAAAGACACACCTACCTGGCAGGTTTTAACCTAGTTTTGAAACTAATTTCTCTGTCAGCGACTGACACTTGGACCGACCGTACAATGACAGATTGTCATCTTCACAATAATTTCCATATTTTGAAATGGTATGATATAAATTCAAATGCATTTAAACACCCGCTTTGTTTACTTTCGGCCTTTATTAATACTTTAATGTATACATAATAAGGCACAACCTGGATAGGAATAGCGATTGATGTTACCATATACGAGGCTATCACTTGCCTAAGCATTTTAAAAACAAAATTTCGGGCTATCGCGCCCAAAATCTCTGTATGTCTAGACACTGGCAATACACGTGAACAACACATACCAGTATACAGTCTAACCCATCTTTTCAACAATCTCTTGACATCATAGTTCCAAGACTTAATCCCTGGCCTTGAATCATGGTACGGTCTTGTTGTCTAGAATGCTGGTTTACCATGCTTACATCAGAAACCCGTTTTTTATTACAGCATAGATAAGTAACAAACTTGTCTCTGAATTTCTTGTTCATAAAAGTATAAATGATTGGATTAATACAACTGCTGGCAAGGCAAAGACATTGGAAATATAGCTTCATGTAGAACACGTTTTTCCTTGCCAGCGATTTCACAGAATTCTCTAACGTGTTCAGAACCATGATCGGACTCCAGCACAATACAAACACCAACATAACCATGATTAGCATTTTTATCACACTCTTTTTCATGTCGGAATTCCGTATTGAATTCCTTCTCGCTCCGACTGGTTTTCGTATCCATAAATGATAGCCGATCAGTCCATAAGCCCATGACATAATCAGAAATGGCACGATAAATAGCATTATAAGCGTAAGCCATATTTCTAAAGGCAATTTAAATCTGTTGTCTGGCCAGACGCATTTAAAATTTTTGCACAGTGGCTGTATCAGTTCCGTTTCGTAGAAAAGAGCGTTCGGTAAGCTACAGAGGGAAGATACAGTCCAAATGATCACAAGTAGAACAGCAGCTGGTTTTGTATTCTGTAGAAACTTGAACTTATGTGGATGGACTATAGCAACATAGCGATCAAGCGCGATACAACATAGGGTAAGAGAACTACAGGCCACAGCAAAAGTCATAAAGAATGGCACAAGTCTGCAGGCAAATGGTCCAAATGTCCAGACACCAGTAGGTTCAAATATTGTTCCCAAGTTAAAAGGTACACAGGTCAATGTAAACATCATATCAGCAATGGCCAAAGACAGAATAAATATATTTGTAACAGACCTCATATGTTTGTCCATAACAAATGTTATTATCACGAGCGAGTTACCGATCAGTGACATCAAAGTGATGAATGTGTAGAGTATTGACAAAATAACCTTCGTCGCTACACTCACGTCTTCGGATTCTCGTGCTTCAAGTATGGTAGCAAGTATGGGAAAGCTGCGAGAGCAGTTCCTTTTATCAATAAGGTCTTCGCATCCAGGCTGCACCATTATGAAATTACAAAATATCTCTTGAAAATCCAGCGACACGTCATAGTTGAAATAGTTGAGCATCGTCCCAGTCCTATCCTTATGCATTGTGTTCTGATTCTTAAATTTATCCATCATTATGATTAAAAAAGAAAGAAATAATGGCTTAAATGTCTTTATACTGTAATATGCCAAAACAAAATGTAGATGTGTGATAGTAGCGATACTGAAGAAATCAGATTATACGTTTCGATCCGGATTATTTAGTTATAAAAGGATTAGAAGTCATAATCAAGTACATAGTATCTGTTTATGTCCAATTAATTTAATAGCAATCCTGTTTCACACAAGATATGTATATCCTTCTTTCCACTAAAGACGAAACTTTGTAGGTCTCCAACTGACTCTAAAGTTTTTGTGTTTTTGGAGCAGTAAGTACTGTAACTTAAATAGCGAGAATACGTCACAGTTTTGAATTTCGCTCCATATCAGTTTCATACATTCCAGTCGTTAGATGATAGTAAACATTACCATATGAACTGATGAAGAGAATAAACAAATCGGTTCCTTAGACTGTATATCCTTCTTTATACTAAAGACGAAACTTTGTAAGTCTCCAACTGACTCTAAAGTTTTTGTGTTTTTTGGAGCAGTAAGTACTGTAACCTAAATAGCGAGAATACGTCACAATTTTGAATTTCGCTCCATATCAGTTTCATACATTCTGGCACAGTCGTTAGATGATAGTAAACATTACCATACGAACTGATGAAGAGAATAAACACATCGGTTCCTTAGACTGTATATCCTTCTTTCTACTAAAGACGAAACTTTGTAAGTCTCCAACTGACTCTAAAGTTTTTGTGTTTTTTGGAGCAGTAAGTACTGTAACTTAAATGGCGAGAATAAGCCACAATTTTGAATTTTGCTCCATATCAGTTTCATACATTCCAGTCGTTAGATGATAGTAAACATTACCATATGAACTGATGAAGAGGATAAACAAATCGGTTCCTTAGACTGACACCTTTATCTGCTGTTATAGGACATGAAGATAACGCACACTCTAGGCACAAATAGCCCGTACGAATGACGACAGTTGATGGAAAGCCACATCGAAGTCTCTATCGATCATTTCATGGTATTTTTTATGATAAGGGTAGCACTGCAATTATATTGAGTCTTGAAAAAAAAAAAAAAAATGTTTGGCGTGATAAATTAAAACTTGAAAACGTAACACAAGAAACATTAAAATATCTAACTCGATCAAACCTTTGTTTCTGACGTCTGCGTGTTTGCAGAGGGTGGGACAGTAGGATGTTTTGACTGAGACTTTGTTTTGCGACTCTCTATTGACATAGGATTTAAGTTACGGCGAACAAAAATCGGGTGAACTTGTCCTCTTTCACAGAATAATAAGGTTCTGAAAGCTTTTCTAAACTTCTCGTTCATAAAGGCATATACAATTGGGTTCCAACATGTACTACTGAATGAAAGGCACTGTAAGTAGGCTCTGACTGTAATCCTAACCCTGTTTGTGGAAAAATTCCTCATTTCAGCGATTCCATTGAAGAGTAGAAGGGGACTCCAGCATATCAAAAATAAACACACCACAGTAATTAACATTTTTATCACTTTTCGTTTAAGACGAAATCTGTTATCATTGCTCCTCTGAGTCACGGCCCCTACCGGTCTCTGAACCCAAAGTTTGTAACATATGATAGAATAAACAAAGGTCATGTACAGAAACGGTCCAAACAATAACAGTATCAAAGTGACCCAAACGTCGAAAGCTCTCTTGGTTTCTTCTACCGAACTCAACGCGACACATGCAAGTTTTTCTTCCTCATCATTTACCCTGCATGCGGCGATATCTTTGACTACATAGAAGAAAGCATAAGGGATGCAAAATGTGGCGGATATAAGCCAAACCACAACTTGTAAAATAGTTGCCCTCCGTGTTGTTTGCAGAAACTTGAGTTTTAACGGGTGCACGATGGCAAAGTATCTGTCAAAAGCAATACAGCATAGTGTAAAAGAGCTACAAGCAACTGAGAAATGGGTAATGCAAGGAATTAACTTGCAGGCAAATTGTCCGTATTTCCAGTAAATAGACGCTGTTTGTCCCAAGGCAATGGGTATAGATGTAAATGTTACCATGAGATCACTGACTGCCAGAGAAAGGATAAATACATTAGTAACTGACCGCATATACTTGTTTAAGGCAAACGTCATAACTACAAGAACGTTTCCACATGTTGAAATCAACATTACCACTAGCAAGAGAGAGGTTAAAATACGTTTATTCGCGTCTGAGATATGAAGTGACAGCAATTCGTCTCTTTCTATTTCTGAAACAATCGTCGGGTACGTTTCCCTACATAGGTCATAATATATATCGGGTGAATCTGTACTACAAATCACTAATCGACATACGTCGTATAGGTCATCTGTCAAATCAAGGCTTGAATTAGCCATTACAGTTTCGATTTCTCTGAAAAGTTAAAAGTGTTCGTGCTGCATTATTAAACATCAAACATTGCACGACGTCTGAAGAAAAGTTTGTAACTCGTCCCGCATTAACGAAACCATAGTTGAATTACCTGTAATGTCCACTGTGTATTCAGGTTTTTTATTATGTATTAACACAACGCCTTTTTTTTTATGATTTCCTGTCAAATAAACGTGTATTTTATCGAACATTTATTACGTTTATGAATGTAACTGTATATTTGGGAGGGATTTCACCTGTTATTAGCACTTTCATTTAAGTCCTTTACAAATAATCATTTTTATTATCCGAATAAATTATTAACATGTGTATCATGGCTGAAAAAAGTGACCCAAAACTATCCTGAAATCCAAGAAACATTTGATCAAAGTAAATCGCACCGATAACTTCTCGGAGTGAAATTATCCTGTTTGTGAATGACGACAGCAAGTATTGTTGCGTTACCTAGGAACTTAACCCTTATCTTGCTAAATAACTAACATGACACTTTCAAGCCGATAGTAAAAACCAAAATCTTACTTTTTCAAAGATATTTTTGGGAGGATAGAGATCTCTGTATCGGACAGTGCAGATCCAAGATCAGACTGCACGTTCTGTGCAGTCTGATCTTGATTTACACTGTCCGCTAAAGGTCAGTGAGTCGCGCTTAGCAGCCAAAGGGTTAAGTGCATTTCATTTTATGAAATTAACGTCATTTGGTTTCGATTAGCATACATACCTGTCAAGAATTTCGTTGGGTTTGTATCGGCCAAATGAGAAGTAACTTCAATGTCTTAGTAAACACAGGGTGAAAATCTTTGTCAAAGATCGAGTACAATACTAACATACCACAACTGTACACGATAAATGTGGTGACAAATGCGATTAGCGATTTCGTCAAAAATGTGCCCATGTTAATTTTGAGGGTATCTGTCGACCTTTTGCCGGCCCATAAATGACACTAATGTACAAGAGTTGTAACCGTTAATCCACATCCCGCACCGGTTATTCAAACATAAGAGAATGGTTATGACAGGGGAAAATTATTTTCTTTTACTAATTGGTAATTGAATAACTTATATGTTACTCTATAAACCCATTACTGTACCTAAGAAAATATATTTTCAGATACATCAGTTTTAGCATGAACTGCTCCTTTTTGACGCCCCAGTGCTATACAACAGTCGCAACAATGACTTGGGTAAATCTCAAATCTTGAAAATGTATCTGATGAAAATTTCACCTTTCAACATTATGCAAAACAAAGACGAAAAAGAGGCAAGGCTGGCGTTGTTATTTTTGATAATTTTTATCATTTGGCGAAGCTGAATGCGCTGGTTTTTGACCTACTTCTTTGTGATATACTCGAATGAATAAATAGCAATCTGCGATTGGTTAAATATGTGGACATGTTTATTCTGCGGCCTCCTGCAAGCCTATTTTGGAGTGTGGTTACTTTTCTTTATTTATCCTCATATTGAATCACCAAGTAGTTTAACCATTAATATTCTAGACTTTCTTACGCCGTCCATTTTTTTTCGGCGTAGCTGAATGCGCTGGTTTTTGTCCTACTTCTTGGTACTGATAAAGAATGAATAGATGGTAATTTGCGATTGGTAAAAAATCTGCACATGTTTATTCGGCGGGCCCCTGCTGTCATATTTGCTTGCCCATTTATGAAACCACTATTAACAAGCGTTACTAACGCTAATCGGTACCCCAGGGCCTTGATTCATACCATAGTAAACTAATGTAGTAGTGAATGATTCTTTTCTTGTGCTATTTGAAAATATTTTCATATACGTTACCTGGGGTGAATAACCCAATACTCCTTTCAACAAATTGAAAAACAGTTAGGAAAATGAGGTTACTTTTCGTTATTTTACTTCATGTTGAGCCACAAAAGAGTTTCAATATTCATATTCCTGTATCTTTTACTTCGTCTATCTTCTTTAAAGATATTTCTTGTTAAAAATGTTTCTTGTTGTTGTTTTTGTTTTTCATATTGAACCTAAAAACATTTATAGTCAAGTACCTCTTCCACGGTATAGTTACTGCGTCCCCCTCTTGTCCACAGTGTTTTCTATTCTTTTAACGACAAACTCTATCATTATCATTTTGTTGGCTGCAAATGTTTTTAATATTGACAAGTATAGACTTTTATTATAGGGACTGGTTCACGTTAGCTCAGTAATGGTACACAAGGTTTATGATCCAAACTCGTATATGACAGAAAAAAAGTAATTTCCAGTGGCATAGCTAGGCGGAATCCTTGGACTTATGACTTAACCCTTAGGCTGCTTTGCGCGACTCGAGGTGCTTTTACGGCCAGTCTAGATCAAGATCAGACTGCACAAAACGTGCAGTGTGATCTTGTATCTACACTGTCCGATAAGGAGATATTTTTCCCCAATGAATAACTTTGAAATTGCAATACTTGTTTTCTTTTTTATTATTCGATGGTTTCATTTAGTTTATTTAGTAGGTTAAGGGTTAAACATTATTTTTTTGACAAATACTTGGAAACTTAGCACACGTCAAAGGCAGGGCCATAGCAAGGGGTGTGTGCTGAGGGGAGGGGGGGGGGAGGTTTTTCCCCAAAAAATAACTTGATAAATGTTTGAAATCTGATACATTCCTAAGATAGCCAAGCTTTGTTTCCCTTGTCAGGGAATTATTTACTATGGTCTAAAGATCTAGAAACTTCTATCGTACTTTGCCGGCCTTAAGCCCGAGAAAAATAGGGTCTCATAGAAATTAATACGAAATAAATATAGCCGTCACATATTTTGAGTTCACCAGAGCACAGATTTCTTAAGGTGAAGTATTGATATCAGTTTATGCTTGTCGGCATGCATTGTGCTTCTGAGAAATATCTTTTAAAAAGATAGACGACGTAAATTCGCCCACAAATAGGCCTACATGGGCCCGCAAAATAAACATGTGCACATTTTTCACCAATAGCAAACGTCTATTTATTCATATGAATATAGCAATACTAAGAAGTAGGTCAAAAGCCAGCACATTCAGCTACATCGAAAATATTCTTGTTCTTCGCCATAAATTCTAGGCTTGCCAGAAGGTTTAGCCTTTCTAAATTAATACATTCGAACTGAATATCTTCAATAATCCGCGGATTCTCCGGATGGCATTTGCCTGTAGTACCTTGTTGTTATGTTTCTGATAACTCTTACATGCCTCATATATGCTTAGTTTGATAATTTTGATTGTCTATTTGAGTTATTACCGGATAAGTACATATGCACCTTCTATTTGAGTCAAATTTATTTATTCGTTTCTATTGGAGTTTAACGCCGTTTTAGCAGCTTAGGTCATGTCACGGCGGTCTGTGTACCTGCTCATGTATTTTCCTAGGTGTCTCACACCAGTACTGACAGAACTTTCTTCTCAAGTCACTGAATACTTTTCTCACACGCATCAGAGGTGAGAGGCGAAAAACACCAGACAGACAATTTGCCTCAATGGGGTATCGAACCCGCAATCGCCAGGTCGAGAGTCAGATACACTAACCACTGAGATACCCGGCCGTGCTATCTGAGTCATGTTTTGTGAAAAGGTTGTTTAATGCATCTACCAAAAAGTATAGATTCATATCAGCCAGGCAGCCCGCGCAGTGTGACATGGATCTAAACTTTTTGTTACTCGTACATTTTCGGTGTTTCAAAGAATGGGACTCCTTTTACCCTATGATTGAGTCTTCTGTTATGGGTCCATACTTTTGCAGTTACTTGGGTGGTAAAATGCATTACCTAGGTGATGGAAGGGGGCTATTCAAACTTTTATAATTTCATAAAAATTCAAAAATGTTTTATCAATGAATTAAGTAAAGCGATAGCAGTAAAGAAGCCAAAAAAACACTTTTTTTAGTAGAATTTCCTTAATGGGTTAGGTATTTTTTAGATTTCGCACCAGAGTTTCACAAATACTTGTGGGAATGTCACATGATCAATAGCACGAGTAAAACTTGCTCCCTTTAAACCTCCTTTCCACAGAGCGCCGCTCAATTGTAAAAGTTTTGTTCGACACTTTCCGGATACTTCGTATACACAAATATTACGACGTTATTTCTTGGTTCACATTTGCATTCTATACGTCGCCGTAATAGAAGAAGAAGAAAAAGAAGAAGAAGAAGAACTTCTACTACTACTACTACTACTATGATCTGACTTGATTCGACGTTATGGTTTTTTTGGTTGTCCGTGTTGTCCTGTAGTTATCATACAACAACAACAACACAAGTCTAGTACAATACATTTCGCGGGTCCGTATTCACCAATCATTCTTCAGAACATTCTTAGTCTTATTCTCCAAGGTTTTCGATATTTGAACATCACACAACTTCTGATTGGCCAAACCAAATGGTATGGCCAATCAGAAGTTGCGTCACTCCCAAATTTTGAATACGGACCCAGTTTTTTATAATTCACCTCTAGCCCGAAAATAGCAAGAGCCCTTGGGGCCGTAGTCATCAACTATTCTTAATGAACATTCTTAGTCTCTGTATCTGAAATTTTGTAAATTTGAAAGTAACGCAACTTCTGATTGGCTAAACCAGATAGTTTAGCCAATTAGAAGTTGCGTTACTTTCAACTTACGAAATTCCGGAGAAAAAGACTAAGAATGTTCTTAAGAATGGTTTGGTGAGTACAGACTCTGCATTACATGTTAAGTCAGTGTTTTCTTGCAGTGACCCTGTTACGGGAGATCACTCCTTCTTTATCGCATAGCTTCATCCCGTTTAAAATCAATACCTAACAACTGCGCTGGAGAGAATTCTCTTTAGCTCAGTGGTTATGGTGTTGGTCTTTTAAACCTCAATAAAACGAGGATCTTTTCCGCACGGGTTCGAATCCCGCCAGGCGAGGTTTGCATTTCAGCTATGCATTTTTCACGAACTTTCATGTTCGTAAGAACCCCAAGTCTAGTGATAACCTTGAGAAACGATGCTGGTACTTGATGTCGTGTAAATAGTACAGATTGAGAGCGGATTTATCAGTTTACTTAAACATCCGTCACGTATGGCCTTTGTTTGCCGAGGAATCGCCTTATCTTTCGGCAGCATTAGCGCTGACGTCATAACGCTGAATAGATTAGTAACCAATCACCGGAAGTCAGCCAAACTATCACCGGAAGTCAGCCAGTACCAAGACTCCATCCCGATCTGTTAGATCTAGATGACACATGCGTAGAGAAAGGTGGAAGCCAGGGCTTAAACAATAACCGTTAACCCTTTACCACACAAATCCGATTTTTAATGACTCTGAGGAATACGCCTTTTGAAAACATTGCGGGAAAAGGAGAAAATGCTGGTAATAACCAGCATTTTCTCCTTTTCTCACAATGTTTTAAACCCTTTCAGAAATATTATACTAATTTGTGCAATATTTAATTTGTCGTCTGCAAATACTCTCAATTTGGACAACATTAAAATTTTGTTGTATGGTGTGAAGAGTTAAAGTTAAATAAATGAAATTTTCTCAGATAGGAAATAGAGCAAATCAATTTACCGGCGCTCTGGTAAAAAGGGAGTTTAATGCATTTCCGTGATGCATGATCTTGAGCAATGCCGAGCCTCGGTGGTTTAGTAGGTAGCGTACAGAACTTGAGAACAGTAGGTGGCTGGTTCGATTCCTGGCTTGGCCAATCTTTTTTCCAAAACCTGATGATGGTCATTGCGACAGGATTCATTTCTCTCTCACCGCTGACCATTGTTTTGACGATGGTTATGTGGGAAAGCAGCCAGTGGCTTAGAAAGAATATTGTACGGAGTACTGGTAAGAGAAACTCCAGGAAAGCATGGCTAGGTGCACTGGCTTCCGCGATATAACTGAAATAACGTTCAAAACGGCGTTAGAACACCATACAATCAGTGATCCCTAGCAAGTCACCATGTAATTATGAATCCATAAGATCCGCTTTGTCAAACAACCAACTGAATGAGGTGGAATAGTTCTTGACCACGCAGAAAATGTACAAATAGCAAAAAGGCTCGAACCATGTCAGCTTGCAGGTCCACATTTTATGCAGATTCATTAAGCCCCCTTTTCACAGATCATGACTCAATTGAATTATAAAAGCATTTTTACATGAATATTTCACAAAATAGCGGACGGTAAAGATAATGGATCGGACTGCTCGTTCTGTGCAGTCTGATCTTGATCTAAATTGTCTACAAATAGCAGTCTGATCTAGATCTACACTGCCTCCAAAAAGCGACAAAAATACTTTTGCCTCTTAACTCTTTATCAAACGACAAAATTTTAGAATGGTCCAAATTGAAAAAATCTCAGACGACAAATTTAAAGTGGCCAAAATGACGATTTTGGGGCCTTGATAGTGCAGAAAACATTGTGGGAAAAGGAGGAAATGCTGGTTACCAGCATTTTCTTCTTTTTCCACAATGTTTTCAAAAGCCTTCTTCCTCAGGATCGTTATAAGTCGGATTGTGTGGTAAAAGTTTAAAGTGTTGACATTGGTTTTGCTCTTGAAAAACGGCCGAAAAAAAAAAGAGAGAGAGAAATAAATAAATTGAACTTATTTCATCTTTGAGCATACGGCACCCTAATAGGATTCGTGTAACATCGCCTTTCATCGTACGGATTCGGCTAAGACTCGGGTAATCCGTAACCGATGCAGGGAATTCGCATCTATCAGCCGATCGATTACGGATTACCCGAGTCTTAGCCGAATTCGTATGTTTTTCGGCGATGAAAGGCGATGTTACAGGAATCCGCATTAGGGTGCCCTATCCTTAACACTTCATTTATTACTATGTGCCTATTTAAACAAAAACATGGATTCCCTTTGCAACTGTTAGTTATTGCAGAACGGTATAATAAAAACATGGATTCCCTTTGCAACTGTTAGTTATTGCAAAACGGTATAATAAAATGGAGGGGGGGGGGGAGAAAAAAAAAAGAATCATATTCATTGTCAAAATCAACGATTTTAATTAAAGATAAAAATGCAAAACAAAAATAATCATTTGCAAGGTGATTATTCTTTAAATTAGACTGTGAAAACAGAAAATTTTATTTTATTTTCAGTAATGTACAAAGTAAACGTTACATTACAATATAAAATTATTATACTGCAAAGAAATTTCTCGTGATCTGATTGGATAATCTGCCCCGAACATATATATCATGTACACTGGCAAAACCAACGTAAAAGCAGTTTCCCTGTCGGGAGCCCCGTAGACATGACTACACTATCAACACAACATCCAAAATGGCGGCGTCGATCAAGATTAACATCAAGATTATGCGCCAAGCTGCACGTTTTAGCACGTTTTACCAAGGTTTCAGTGACGTCAGTTCCCAGTGATGTCAGTTTTCATTGAATTGGGGCACTCAGAAGGGAAATTCTACTTCGTCAGCGTACTCAATTTTTTAAACCAAAAAACAGGTAAAATTCGCTTAACAAACGTTGGAATGGTAAAACTTTGCAGTATAATAAAATCGTTGTACGGTCAGGTGGCAGGGGACTTGGAAACTTGTTCACGGCTGTGGTGAATTATGTCGCCACCTCGCCTTCGGCTCGGGGCGACATGATCCACCACAGCCGTGAACAAGTTTCCACGTCCCCTGCCACCTGACCGTACAACTAATAATGTACGATCCCACTAACAGATTTACAAGAGGCTGTATTATATGGCCTGCAGCACGTGAAAAGGGGCATTCAGGCATTGGCGTAAAGTGTCGCCTCGGATCAGCCTGCGCAGTCCGCGTAGGCTAATCCGAGACGGCATTTTACGACTATTAGATTTTGTCCCACAGTAGACTCGCACAAAACAGAAAATTACATAAAAACGGAAAGTGTCGTTCCCGATTAGCCTGCTCGGAGTGCGCAGGCTGATCCGAGACGACACTTTACGCATATGTCCATATGCTTCTTTTCGCGTGTTGTAAGCCATATAAATATATCTAATAAAAAAAAATCATGGCAAAATCAGATGAGACATGCTCTGTAAAATAAGGGGTTTAATGCATCTGCACAAAGTATTGATCCAGGTCAGCCTGCACATTTTGCGCAGGCCGACCCGGGTCGAGACTTTCTCCTGTTTGTAATTTTTTTTTGCATATCAAAGGACCAGTTTACCTCATGATTCAGTCGGTTGCTGGACAAATTTGATCTCATCGTCCCATAAATGTTTATGATTTGCTTTGTACAATGCATAATGGAGATACATTGAACCCCCTTTTCACAGAGCATGGCCCATATCTTCAATCAAAAAGTGACGATGGAGTCATATGAACCACGCTCTTTGAAAATGGGACTTTTTTTTTTAACAATGCGATACAAAGTGTTTATTGCCTGAAACATTGTTACAATGTTTATAGCAAGAAAAAAAAAAAACATATGAGTAATGCTCTGGCAAAAGGGGGCTTAATGCATCTCCATCATCCATGGTACCAAGCAAGCCAACTTAATAATGAGATATACTGGTCCTTGGGCATACAGAAAATTGGCCAAGAGCGAAAAGTTTCGGCCCAGGTCAGCCTGCGCGGACTGCGCAGGCTGACCTGGGTCGATACTTTTTGCAGATGCATTAAGGTCCCTTTTCACAGAGTATGGCTCATATATAAGAAAACAGAAAAACATGGATTTGTTGAAGAACACAGCATTACGTGAACATACATGTACAGGTAATTCAAGATATCAAATTCTACGAAGAGAAGCAAAATATATACGTAAATTTAGACAAATTACTGATAATGAGATTTGAGTTTTTTTTTGACATGAGGTTTGTGAATTTTTGAATTGTTGGCCAAGTAAAGCAGTATCGTTTTATGTATTTATTTCATAGATCTGTGTATTTTGGACATATCAATAAGAAGTGATATTCGTTTTCAATCATATTTGAATTACAATTTCTACAAATTCTTTCGTTTCTTGGGATATTTAAATGGCTTCCTCTTTCGATTTGTAATTTATGTGACGAAACTCTGAAACTTGTTAATGCTGATCTAAATCTGTTATCGTTAATAAAATCTAGGTAATTTTCAAATTTGAATTCATGTTTAGAAAGTGAATAAGTTTCTAAACGTCGAGAGTTATTAATGCCAGAGTACTAGGATTGATAGTATATGTCTTACACACGCTGTCTAATTATATCATAACTAGCGTTTATATTTAACTGATTTTGCCACAAGTAGTAAAGCCCACATTCGTTTAGAATACATTCTATTTGATGAGCCCAATTGTTATTATTGTAGGTTTCTCCATTATCTGAATCGTTTTTAGTGTGTTGTAGATTTTGAACAGAATCGAATCTCTACCTGAATTTAATAGTTTGACCCAATATTTAAGAGTTATCAGTTTTCCATGAAGTTTCAAAGGCATTCTGCCCAGTTCTCCATATAATGTATCTAGATTGCTTGATTTTTTTACCAATACATTTTTTCTACAGAATTTTGTTAGGATTGATTCTACGTCTGACCCCTTAATGCATCTGCAAGAAATTATCAACCCACGTCAGCCTGCGCAGTCCGTGCAGAGAGACACAGGTCAAAACGATTTTGGTATTGGTACATTTTCTGCATGTCACAGGGCCATTCTTCCTCCAGATTCATTTGATTGTTAGATAAAACGGATTTTATTGATCCATAATTATGTGATGACGTGCTTGGTATAATAGATCACGTGGATGCTTTAACCCTTTACCAAGCAGTCCTCGGTTTTTACGACCCAGATGAAGAAGCCTTCTGAAAATATTGTGGCAAAAGGAGAAAATGCTGGTAACCAGCATTTTCTCCTTTTCCCACAATGTTTTCTACTCTTCTAAAGTCAAGTTTCAATTTTTGAGTCACATTTATTTTGTCGTCTGCAAATGCCTTCAATTTGGACAAGTCTAAAATTTTGTCGTTTGGCAAAGAGTTAAACCATCTTTTGTGAGAGCATGGTTCATGCACATTTAAAAGGTTTACTGTCGTTCTATCGATTATCGATTCTTTGATTATCTTCACTTCCGTTATTCTTCCCCCCCCTCTCAATATTCCAAATTATTATGAGCCATTTTCTGGCAAAAGGGCGTCTCATGCATCTCCGTGATGCATTGTACCATTGTACTAAACAAGTCATCGTGTAATTATAGATCCATAAAATCCATTTTGTCAAATAACCGGCTAAATCCTGAGGTAGAGTGCTCCTTGGACATACTGAAAATTTACCAAAAGCAAAACAAAAAAGCTTTAGTGTTGGCTGATCCAGGTCAATACTTTCTCCAGATACATCAAACACCCTATTCACATAACATGGCTGAATAGATTCAATAAAAAATGATAAAGTCATATACATGTACATTTAAGGTTCACGCTCACTCTGTGGCACATCGATTATCTTCAATTACATTATGCTCTTTGTCTCACACACACATAACCTCTCTCTCCCTCTCTCCTTTTTACAAATTATTATTATATATATATAAACTTCCAAAGGAAAAAAAAAAAAGAATTATGATTAACAATATCTTTAGATACATATCTTCTAGAGTATTAAATCAGTGGATTGATACTGATAATATAAGACTTATAATGGTAAAACTAACAGAGATAAGCTTTGTATTGTTATGTCCTAACTGCCATCCTGTCACGAAAGATGCTTTTCGAAGATCTGATAATTCTAAGATTGAATAAGTATTCAAGCAAAGAGGATCTTACTATGTATTTGCTATTAAATATAAAGTCATGTATCTCATTCATATACACTGCACGGTATATTTGCAAAAACAAAACATTTAGATGTGCACTTTTTTAAATTCAACGTTAAATGGATTTTGGCTGTTAATTCATTGAATTCACTTGGGAGAACAAGGAAAAAAAAAAGTCACTTGGGACATATGCCACAGTTTTTTCCTAAGTACAGATTTCTTTCCATTTTCGCGCAGATTATAATATAATTCATGCGGAGTAAAAAAAATGGAAAGAAAATCATATGTTGCGGAGCAAATTACACGGGGAATAGTGCAAGATACAGGACGAAATCCATCCTAAGTAACCTATGATGGGTTTCGTTCTGTATCTTGCACTATCCCCCGTAAGAAAAAACTAACAATCTTCAGGGCGAGTCGCCCATATGGGCAACCGGTGGCAACGATAAATAAAAGCAATTTCAATCAATCAACCGTTCAGTAGAGAAACCCGAGGCATATGTCCTTAAAACTGTGGCTCATATCCCTCGCCTTGTTAAAGAGAATGTTAATAAATGGTTTTTAAACTGGGCTTTCTATGTTCATGTGCTGCTATTCTTCAATGTCGAATTCATGGAACAAAATTTTGATTATCAGGTTTGGGACTTCATAAAGTAAGAAAAGAAAAAAGGACAACCAAAGTGACTTCAGAATTATTGTATTAAAATCCTTGCTTTAATTTTAAATGCGAAGTTGCGTACGGGATGGATGCCGTACACATGCCTGTATTCTAATGTACATGCCGTAAACAACATTTTATCAAAGGGACAAATAAATCTCTCTCTTTTTTTTTAATTAAATTCAGATCCTAAAAAAAAAGGAAGTTTAGATTCGTCCCGAGGATACTAAAAATGAATAGTTTTAAAAAGTAGCAAAATCTCTTACGTGTAACTGGAAACTAAATAAATTTCCTACCCTTCCATGGTTTAATGGTCCACCTATATCTTTTTAATTTCATCTCAGAATACCCTACTGTTGAAAATAAGAGCTGCTAAGGCTTTTCTGAACTATTACATGCTATGTATACTTGTATAAAAAAAAGGTTATACAAGTAATAACCAGATGTATTGTAGATTGAAATTGGTACATATCTGTGGAAATGTTGAAGACAACACACCTTTACTACATTATTGCATAAAATGTACATTTCCAGGCCGTTAAAAGTACGTATTATGGGAAAACCAGGCTTTAATGGTAGCGAACGTGTATCAAGTAGTAAATTTACGCACGGCTAGCATTTGGCTTTGTACTTTCAATGTTCTCGATCCGGGTTTCAAAAACTTGCATTTGTTCTTGTCAAAGCACCCAGGACCCCAACTGACAAAGCTATAGCAATATGTACTCTAGTAGATCCTTTTTGTGGCTTGTCTTTGATGATTTTAGTACACCACAAACGAAATTTTACCCAGAGTATCATTCTGATCGTGGTCTGAACAAAAAATCACTCGTGATGTACTCTACACCGACAACATTCCGTGTTAGGCAATTTCTTGACTTGATATATACCTCTGTCGTCTTTCAGTTACAGAAATTTATGTCCATTAATTTATCATAGTTGTAATCGATCCAAACCTTTGCAAGTTAATCCCACAACAGTCCACTTTATATTAAAATTCATTAGAAGTGAATTAAATGGAAGATAAAGAAAAAAAATGGCGTAAGACTATAGGGCCCTTCACTACGCATAACAAAAACATCATTGCCGAATTCCGGTTTTGACCGGTATAAGTCCAGTACATTTAAAGTCCGTTTCTTTGCATTTTCATGGAAATACTTTTTGTTTTCGTTGCAACTTATTGTTTAAATACATTTATTTCATGAAAATAAAAGCATCAATTCACGTCTTTTGGTCGTTAACATTCGCATAGGCCCTCAAAATGGTTTAACGCCCATATAGCATATCGGTGGCAATGTCATACTATACTAAAATCACAAAACATATCTTTGCAAATTTCAAAGAAAACGTCAATACACACTATACTATAACATATACATGTAACATATCTGTGAAAATATCTAAGAAAATGCCAATACACATACTACAAAATACAACATATCTGTGGCAATAACACACTATACTGAAACATATAATTCATCTATGGCAAAGTTAAGGCAAACACCCAAAACATATGATCCATGCTCTGGCAAATGGGGGTTTAACGCATCTCCGTGATGCATTATACCAAGTCATCATATAATTATGGATCCATAAAATGTAATTTGCCTTTCAACCAATTAAATGGTGAAAGACTGGTCCTTGCACATGAGGAATATTTACCAAGATTGCGCGGGCTGACCGGGGTCTGTACTTTTTTGCGGATGCATTAAACCCTGTTTTCACAAAGCATGGCTCATAAAATATTCTTAATCAAGACTAAGAGCATGTAGAAGTATATAAGCAGTGATTAAATTTGGCAAGTATCTGTTTTCGAAACAAAGAAACTCTGTGAAAAAGTACATGGATTAAAAATCGAATGGAGATAATGGGAGGTGTGGTCTAGAAAGGTTCAACCTTCTTTTTGCTGTTTAATCTATGTGCCATATCATTTATATACACTATGAAGTAGATTATTAGACAGAGTGACTAGCTGTTTGATATTCCAATTGCAGTCAGCCGTCTTTGCCCACTTTCATTCGACTGGTACTTCAGTACATGCAGAAATTACTTTAGGCATGCCAGCCTTGCAACAATGCTTTAACTGTTATACAAGTAGATAAGGGCTTATCATCTATAAACAGACAAATTAGCTAATTTTGAGCGAAAAAGCTGTCTTTATACCTGTAAGCTCTGTTTAATAAATATCTTCTTGGTACAATAAAGTAATGCTTAAAAATTTAACAACTTCATCTAGAATTAAATTTGGAACTTTATATTCCAATCCTGGTTTTGTTTGGAAACTTTTAAACTAGAACGAGATTTTTTCTTTTTCAAATGCACCACAGACATAAACAAACAATAATGCGTTAAAAAAGGGGAACACAGAATTTCACTGATAAATGACATTTGAGAAATATTCATTAACATGTAGAGATTAAAAGCTGACACTTTCACTGAGGTCCTTTTTAATTCAACATAAGACTGTTATGTTGTTTGTAGACCTTAAGAAATGCAATTATAAATGCACAAATACATCAAATAAACCTTTATAATACATTTACAAATACATCAAGTATATCATTTCTGAAAATCTAGCAAAATCCGCAGACATCCTAGACTAGTTAGAGATAAATTTTGCGGCAATTATTGAAAATACATATACATGAATGTCGAACAAACACTTCGATACATCAGTTCATACATGAACCATTCTGAAGCACTTTGCCTCCTTTTTCCAAAAGTAAACACAAACAAAGCTTTATTGCCACAGAAACTCTTTTGAAATTCAATCCAAAAAGAACATGTAATCAACAAAACACTAGAGAACGATAATTGATGGTGAAAAGTGATAAATCTGTGAATGATTTTCAAAAAAATGTACTCAGGGTCCGTATTCACTAACCATTCTTAGGAAGGTTTTGTTGTCGTATTCTCCAGAGTTTTCTAAATTTGAAAGTTATATAACTTCTGATTGGCACAACAATTTGGTTTATCCACTCAGAAATTGTTTTACTTTAAAACTGATAAAATTTTGGAGAATAAGTCTAAGACGGTTCTTGAGAATGGTTGTTGAATACAGACCCTGATCTGTTAATTTTGATGCAAACCTTTGCGGTACTGCACACTAATGACGCTTGTGTTTTCATTTTGACCTTTAATACTTAGACTGCTAAGCGCGACTCACCGACCTTTTGCGGACAGTATAGATCAAGATCAGACTGCACAGAACGTGCAGTCTGATCTTAGATCTACACTGTCCGAGAAGGAGATATTATTCCCCAAAACATAAATCTGAAATAGTGATATTTGGGTTTTTCTATCGAATTGAAAATTTCATTTTAGTTATTTAGCAGGATAAGTGGTTAAATTCACGTACATTACGACTGGGATGTTCAGTTGACTTAACAAATAAGGGTTTAAAAAAGACTTTGAGTCTATGAAGTCTGGAGATTTGGAAAACATTGTGAGGAAAAGAATCTATAACAATTGGTTTGTATTCTCTTTCACAATATTTATCGGACTGTTATTTTCCTTACCACTAAAAATCTGATCTTTGTGCAATTTGTTTAACCCTTTACCAAACAAATCCCTGGTTTTTACGACCCAAAGGAAGAAGCCTACTGAAAACATTGTGGGAAAAGGAGAAAATGCTGGTAACCAGCAATTTCTCCTTTTCGCACAATATTTTCTACTCTTCTAAAGTCCAGTTTCAATTTTTGAGTAACGTTTATTTCGTCGTCTGCAAATGCTTTCAATTTGGACAAGTCTAAACTTTTGTCGTTTGGTAAAGAGTTAAGTCTTTTATAGGTTTAAATCTAGCCTGTGTAGCTATAGATTACATATTTCAGAGAACTTTTAAAGGGATACAATCTATGGCGTCAGTGCGAACGGTAACTTAGAGTAACTCCTCTTATTTACAATACTAGCATCTTCACTAGCCAAGGGTGACCACCACTTTCTTGCTCTATTAATCTTTCGCTATTCGAGTCGAAATTTGAAATTCCGAGATACGCGTAATTAGTGGTTGCAGTAAGTTCTAAAAGCACCAATCAAATAGTGTGTTACATTTGATAACCACCATCGTCAGCAATTTATGAAAATAGCGACCCCACGAGAAAAAAATGGCAGTTATGCTGGGACGAACAATATTTACATCAACATTCACTAAAACAATCAGTTGCAGCGAGTTTAAGGCTTCATTCCATCACCAGATGATGGACTGTAACAGAATGTAGGTTGATTTTGCCGAAAGGGTTATGTTACACTGCGTTTGATTAGTTTGTGATGATGAAAATTCTAGCGGTGATAACTATCAAAATCTAGTAAGCGCTGTATCGTGAGGATAACAAGTTTCGATTCGATCGGCCAACGGTTAAGAAAGCAAACGCAGTGATCGTTACCCCTGGCAAGCACAGTTACAAAATTAATCATATTTGTAAATGTTCATGTGGTATTATGGTTTTTGATTTACCTTTTTTTTCGGATAGCTCAAACAACTAAACAAAATGCGATACAAAAATAAATGAAAATAAAACAAAGGCCCTGCAATATGCACAAACAACAAAAAAGTGCAATAAAATCGAACTGTACATTTTTCAATTGTTTAAACACCTTTAAAATCTTTAATCTTTTTAGCGCCAGCAGCAGAAATACAAGCTTAAGTCGACATCATAGATCGAGATCAGATTGCACAAGCATGTGTGCGATTTGATCTTGGGTCTATACTGTTAACATGCCTAGTCAAGCCTATAATTGGCTTGTAACACGCGAAAAGGGGCATTCGGATATTCGCGTATAGTGTCGTCTCGGATCAGCCTGCGCAGTCCGCACAGGCTAATCCGAGACGGCACTTTACGACTACATTAGATATTTTGCAACAGTAGACTTGTGCAAAACAGAAAACTACATAAAACGTAAAGTGTCGTTTCGGATTAGCCTGCGCGGACTGCGCGGGCTGATCCGAGACGACACTTTACGCAAATCTCCGAATGCCCCGTTTTCGCGTGTTGCAAGCCAATTATATTTCTGAGTTATTATTGGACTGTATCTTCAGATGCAGAAAGAGGTGGAGTTTAAGTAATTGGGGCTTAAAGTGTTTAAGATGAATTCAGCGCAGTACATAATTGCGTCTGTAAAGTGTAAACTTAAGTATTTGTTTTCTTGCATGGTTTCGAAAAAGGTTGTTTTCTCATCCTGTACGTAGTTGAAACTGACTGCAAAGATGTAGGACGACAGCATGATATCACTCAGTCAGAACAAAGTTTAACGCTCTACCAAACGACAAATATTTCGACTTGTTCAAATTGGACATATTTGCAGACGAAAATTGTATTAAAATTTGCCCTAGAATGGGTAGAAAACATTGTGGGAAATGGAGGAAATGCTGGTTACCAGCATTTTCTCCATTTTCTACAATGTTTTCGGTAGCTTTCTTCCTCGGAGTCTTTAAAACATAGGATTGTAAAATTAAGGGCTACTCTGACTATAAATAGGTTAAAATCTGATTCAACCCGAGCTTAGGTTTTACTGATAAAGATAATGCATGAGAAAAACTGAGAAAGTAAACCATCTGTCTGCACCGAATTTAATTTGCCTGTACATACCTAAGACAAAACTTACCCATGAAAATGCAGTCTTTTTGTGGCGCCGCATGAGCGGCGGCACTATATTTTTATTCGCTTTTGAAAAGTGCCTGTGGAGGTAGCCATATTGTTTACTATATGAACTGGTTCAGTGTGTGTGTGTGTGTGTTTTTAACAAACATGTGAAAAAACGGTACTTTCATGATCAGATCGAGCCCGTACCAACTTTGTTTTTCCATTTGGACTGGTTTTTTGTTTTTTAACATGTAAACTGCCATACTTTCATTGCCAGATCGATAAAAACCAGATCGTATCCCAGATGGCCCAGAGATATAATATTTGTTACGTAGTATCACCACGTGGACCTCTACGAAGTTTGTTCAAGTGATGCCCTTGGCGTAAAAAATTAACCCTCTGTAATGTGCCCTATTTCAGAAACAACTGATTTGCGGCGCCATTGATGTTATGCATCAATATTTTCTTGTTGTGTACTTCAATTGCTAAGTTGTGTTAAAGATACGAGTAATTAATCAAGCTTACAGCAACTATCTTGAACCAATTATCATACAAACTGTTTTTAATCATCTCTTATACAGAACAGTGTGCTGTAGATACTGTGACGACCTTAAATTGCTCTTTCAAAAATGGATAAAGTTTACCAAAGAAATCAATGCTCTAATTTTTGTAAAAAATTCTCTCTCATTGTCTTCTCAATCCTAAATAAATTCAGAAATTGCCATAGCTACAAGGAAATCCAAGTGTGGAATTATATTTCATGATTTATATATCACTTGTCATTCCGTTCAGAAGCTTTGAGAACTTTGAGTTTACCAAAGAAAACAATGCTCAAATTTCTGTAAAAGATTCTCCCCCATTGTCTCTCAATCCTAAATAAATTCAGAAATTGCCATAGCCACAAGGAAATCCAAGTGTGGAGTTGTATTTTATGATTTATATATTACTTGTCATTCCGTTCAGAAGCTTTGAGAACTTTCCATGTCTTCAAGAATGACTGTTTTGTATAATCATGCGTATCTTTACCACTATAATCTTTGCAAAACAAGTCTGCATTTGCCTTGATTAAAATGTTCATTCGTCTATATTTGGTTCTCCCATACGCTGCACAGAGCATTATTGGTGTCCTGCCTTCAAAGTCTTCAGCATTGACGTTCGCTCCGTGACTAATGAGTATTTCCATGAAAGCACAGATAAATGTATCCAAAAGTGGAGCTTCTGCACAATAATGTAAGGGACTTTTACCATATATATCTATCTGGTTTGGGTCGGCACCTTGGTACAGAAGCAACTGCAATATTTCAAGCAAGTTGTTGATTTCTGCAATAAAAGCTTTGTGGTGTGAAAAATCCAACTTCTTTTGAAGCCGAAATGCTTTTTCCAGCTTTCGATATATCGGGATGGTAGGAACAAACCACGGAAACATATTTCTTGTATGAAAGACAAGTTCTTCTCGCTTATTGAGACCAAATAAGTCACAAAACCAAAAGCTTACATCAAGTGCTTTCTCTGCAAACAAAATGAAGAAAATAGACGTGCGTCCTAGTAAATCGGGAATATTTGGATTTGATCCAATAGTTAATAAACCACTGACAAGATCTTTCTTTGAGTGTCGGCAAGCCAATGACAGAAAAGTGACCCCTGCAACATCCTGCCAGTTCACACTGTAACTCGTTTTTATAAGCTGTTCGAGTAGCATCTCTACCTTCCCCTCCGAATTTGCAAATTTAACATTGTTAAACAAACACTGTACAACCCTCTCCGTCGGAACGCGATCGGAAGTTTGTCTACACAATTTCAAAGATGGTGTTTCAGAAAACATCGTCATATCAATTGCATACCGTCCTCTCCAATCTGTTGTCGCATCCGATAACCCCTGTCTTAAAAGTACACTGAACAAACTTGCTTTTTTACCATCTGGTAGGTTAGATGTTGCGATATAGTGTAATAAACTTTTTCCGTCTATGTCCAATTTATCGAATGGCCCACTATTTTCAAGTAAGTATAAGAGTTCGACGACTGAACTTTTACTCGGATGTGCCTTCAAGAAAAGATACATGAGTGGAGTTTTGCCGTAGTTATCCATTGTGTTTAACTCATCTACCATCTTAACAACGTAATCTGAGTAAAAACTGTGTACTTGATTTAAGTCTGATATATACAGTTTGCCAATTTTACCCATTAGTAAATGCAAAGGCGTCAAGCCTTTTGAAGACATGTAACCAACGTTTCCACCGTTTTTGATCAAACATCTGATTACGGATATGTATGGTTTTTTCACTTTACAGGCAATGAATAGCGGAGTTTCATCATCATTATTTTGCTGATTAATTTCAGAGCCTGAGGAACATATAAAATCTATGATACTGGTGTCAATTCGCCCATGTCGACCTAATACATTATGTAGAAAAGTATTTCCATTTTCGTCCCATACTGTGAAATCTAATCCTTTATTCCGTTTCAATAGAACTGAAAGCACTTTTAAACTAACCAGTTTAGCCACTTTGTTGACTAAGAAGGATAAGTATTTCACACCAAGAATACATTTCAAATCTATAAGTTGAGAAGCGTGGAATTTGAATGCTTGTAACAATTTTGGTTTTGAGATTATTTCCTCGAAAGGAACATCCGTAATACAGAGAGACTTCATGCACAGACCGCGCCTTCTCAGTAAATTCAAGCATCGTGGACTTGAAAGGAGATGAAGCTGTTTTTCCTGATCTAGAGTAAGTTCAAATTTAACAGCATCAAAACTTGGTCTTGACAACAATAATTTCAGAATGCTGTGTTTTGTTGAGTCAGGAATATCACGTTCTAAAATCAAACAAATAATTTCATCTATATCGGACACAGAAATACTTAAACAGCTAATCATTTTTCCTACTGATTCGCAGGAAACATTTGTTAAACGAAACAGTGTATCAAACTGTTCTGTTCCACATTCAATAGGACCAAACTCTCCCACTATCCTTAGACATTCCACCTTTTCGTGGCTTGGCATTGGAGAGTCAGATATAATTTTGAAGAAACAGTCAATGTCAGACTTCTGTATGCTTTTCTGGAAACTGACCAGAAATTTGAATAAATAGTGATTGCATAACGGGTTTTGTAGAAGATGGCATATAACTGACATAAGTATACCATCGTCCTTACAGGCCTCACATCCATACTTCCTTAGTAATTCTAACAGTGCCTTTTGAGTTTCAAAATGGTGTTTAGAATAAACAAGGTAATGTAGAACTGTTTTCTTTTCTAAATCAGTCCAGTTAGTACCTACCCCATTTTCAAGTAAGAACGAAACCTTTGCAATAATGTCTCGTGAATTTTCTTTTATCAATAACATCATAATGTCTGCACCATTATAATCCTTGAGATCTAGTCTGGCACCATGTTTATGAAATATCTCCAATGTCTCCACTGTAGCACTAAAGATAATAGGTGGGCGACCCTGTGAGTCTTTCTCGTTGATGTCTACTCCATCTTGTTTTAACTTCATTACATACCCATCAAAATTTTCATGAGGTTGTGATGCTGCAAGAAAATGGAAACAATTCCTACCATCTCGATTTTTACATTTTACATCACTGTTTTGCCAAAGTGCATCTATAAACTGGTTGTCAATATTCCTGCTATACATTAGTGCATAAAATAAGGGTATGTTGCCATTAACATCACATTCATTACAGTCCAATGACTTAATTTGTGACGGAAGGACTTTACACGACCCCGGTTTCAATAATTGTCGACATTCAGTCAACATAATGTGAAGAGAGGTTCCTAGAGTTTGGCATTGTTCGTTTACATCAAAGCGTCTCTGCGTTAGACGTCCGTCGTTTTCTCTTAGCAATGTTCTTAGATGGTCATTCGGCAAGCCAAGTCTATTTTGGACTGTGTCAAAGTTAAGTTCAGACGGCAGGCACGCGTCTCGTTTCCCATTTTCGTACGTCAAGATAACATTTCCAATATCTTCACTTGTAGTAACTTGTTTTAGACGTGTGCTAAAGAACGATTCATATTCTATCTCCGTGAAATGTTGCACCACTTTCAGTTCCATGAAGTCTTGTTTTTCAACTAAGTAGTTGCCACGTTGTGCCAAATGTTGCAACAAAGACTGCAGAACCTTAACGGCGTTCCGTTTAACTGCTAAAGTGAAAATGTTGTCGTGCTTATAGCCGGTTTCAAAAATACTTGCTCCATGTTTTATTAATACTCTGACATTATCTAAACTACCCAAATGCGTAGCAATTACGAGTGGTGTGATACCACACGGAGGCACTTCATTCCAAAACAAGAGCAAACATTCTGTTGGTACATTTCTCAACTTTCCATCAACATCAGCACCGGAGTCTAAAAGCAATTCCAAAATGTTGCTGGAAAGGCATTTGAAGGTCGAGCAAACAAGTGCATCTGAAGCCTGAGCTTTTAGTAACAATTTGTCGGCTGTCGCATACAGCTCTCTATTCGACAGAATGTTCCGCAACAATCTCTCTAGCAATCTCTCGAACTTAAGCAGGGCAAGATATGCTAGGAGACCTACATTGAACACATATTTTTGTTCCAGGCATTGAGAGAGCAAACTTCTTTTTGATGTTGTCTTGGTGGCTACATACTGAAACCAGCTGTCTTGGAAGCTTGGGTTGTGCCAGCAGTCATGTATAAACACCAAAGAACTATTTCCAGCCATCATTTCATCGGTTAAACGCTCTGCTAAGTGTTCAGAATTCGATATCGGCAACTCAACTGTCAGGTGGATATTGGTCTCGCCAGATTTTGTCAGCTTTGTCCGATTAATTAGAAAGTCTAAGTCGAGTAGTTTAATTGCGTATGTAGGAAAGTATTTTGCAAAATGCATTGCAATTATTTCCCGGAAGGAATCATGTTTAAAGGTGTAGATATCTCCCTCTCGTATCAGGTAAACATCTTGAAGGCTAATGAATGCATCATATATAGTATAGATATTATTACTTGATAAACCCGATAATTTTAGACAAGTAGAAAGTGCATCGGATCCACAGTCTAGATCTGCCAGACACACCTCGTTGCTACGGGACAGAAGTACTAGCAATAAAGCACATAATTTCTTTGGGTCGTTCTTATGATAGTCCTCTATTTCATTTTGGACAAATTTAATCGGATATCTGAAAAAGTTAATCCCTTGCTTTCTAATCAAACTGTTTGTGCAAAAGATTTCAACACAGTGTGGAAACCCATAGTTAAAATCTATTGAAGCAATGACTGGTGTATGGTATTCGACATAGTTCTCATTTATACCATAATGCTTAAAATATGTCTCTAGGATTTTGAGTTTTTCTTCAAAGGATAGCGAGTGTGGCGAAACACTCAAGTCTACAATCGCTAGCTTCCCGAACTCTTTATATTTCTCCAGTTTGTTTACAACTTGATTGTAAACCGATTTTCTGCTTGTGCACACTACTTTCAGACTGCCATCTCTTTCATTTACGACATCAACCATTAATTTCAACAAGTACAACCATTCGTTGACACGTGTATCATTAACATTACTTACACCAAACATATCATCTATCAATACTATTTGTTTTTCTACATGTTTGCTTTTACCTACCACAAGTTCTTTCCAGTCATGTTGAGATGTGACGATAACAGGAGAATAACCTCTCCTATCATGATCCAGCAACAGTTTATATGCAATGGTTGATTTTCCATCACCTGGGTTGCCAATAATAACCACCCAGTTTCTGTCATCCAAAATGTCCACTGCTTCTTTGAAAGCCCTTGTCTTGACGAAAAGTTTTTCTTTTTTCTTGCATAGTTTAAGACAGCTGTCGATTTGAGCTTAAAAGGAGTAAGAGAAATGTTAAATTCTTTACAGTTTTGCTTTACTACGATAACCGAAATGATTATCCTCATTAACAAAGAAAGAATGAATTAATGAAAACTAGATGAATAAGAAGACAAACGATGAAAGACTACATAAAAACCATTTTTGGTTTGATTATTTCGTTTTCAAAAGACCCCCTTTTCAGAATTGATTCATGTCTCTTCACTTGAGAGTACGTAATTAAGCTCAGTTTAGATAAGACATTCGAACAAAAAAAAAACATAATGGTCATGCAAAGCATAGTAAGTATGGAAGATCTTGAGTTGAACGGTAAAAGAGTAGTAAATTCTGATCAGGGCTTGGCTCCTACTTTTGTATGTCAAGACATAGTGACATAACCTACTTAAACATTTAAGAAATATAGCGAAAGAACTTGCATATTTTCTTTCTATCTATTTTAATAGTGACATTGATAGTGACGTTAATTTTCAGAAATGTGCTAAACCTGCCTGGTCTAAACTTCCTGTAATATGGAGGAACTCGCTGAATCTAGATATCAAGATATATATACAGTTCTAACCACCGTTTGAAGTTTCATTGCTCTAGATCAAATACACAGAGTTACTGCAAATGTCCATCTTTTATTTAAAATAAAAGATACTATAGCCCTCACTGCGGTATAAAACTAAAGTAACAAGTATAATCTGCCGTAGAGATCTATCACCACGCAAAGTTTTCTAGACTTGTAAAAAGCACTGTCAAGATCATTTCAGCATTCTGTTTAACTCTATGTTAAACACTTGACACATGGTGTGGGGCCATCTCTGAACCAAGGGGCAAATTGTTATAATACCATAAAATGATCCAAACAAAGTGTTTATTCTTTAGGTCATGTGGTTTCAAAAGAGATTATTTTACATGATATGTATTTTCGTAAAACTGTCTAGTTGACAACGTCCATTTTCTTTCCTGATTTTTATTTGTACCAACCAAGAACAATTTCGTAAAGTTGCTTTGATAGTTGCTGATTGGTAAAGGAATATTCAAGTTGCCGATTGGTAAAGGAGTATTCACTATCGACGACGCTAGACGGACATACTCTCCATCACAATTGTTCATTTCGTGCTCAGGTGAGCTTAGCATCACCAGCAACAACATAGATCAAACGGTGTCGTAGACTTAGCAAATCACTTAATTATGTAGGCCC
This sequence comes from Hippopus hippopus, assembly GCA_946811185.2. NCBI lineage: Eukaryota > Metazoa > Mollusca > Bivalvia > Cardiida > Cardiidae > Hippopus > Hippopus hippopus. Next base: position 72,316,836 of record OX328096.1, read on the forward strand.
TAATCCTGATTTTAGCAGTGAAATGCACACAGTAAGCATACTGTGCTAATCATAAAGAATGTTTTCCCCTTCACAGAGATATGGAAGGTCATTACACAGAACTCTATTTAGCTGACCAAAAATTGAGATCAAAACAGTTAATTATGGCAGGGTCCTCCATAAATTAGAGATTACTTAAGGCCGCGACTGTATTATTCAGATATACTTGGTCCCTCAAAGGATTGGAGTGCGAATCCTATTAATAATGAAACCAAAGACACAGACGAATAAATAAGTTTTTGTCGTGATAAAAGCAAGAAATTGTTTAAAGCGGCGCAATATTCCAATCAAATACACAAACAATTAATACTGACCATTAATTCATCTCTTTGTGGTTAAGAAGAATGACTTGGTCGTAAAGGAAATTATTTTATCTATCAATCTGACGAAAGTGGTAGTGCTGTGTAAATACTGTGAAAGACTCCACCATAGAAATTTTGTCAGTGTCAAAAATCAACTTACTTTGGAAATTGGACGTTTTAGAAATAGTGTTGGCGTTCACCAATTGTACTGTTTCAGCAATGGTAACATTCCTGGAGTGTTGAACTATGGTACTTGAAGCAGTCATACTCTTTACATCCGTTTGTGCTGTAATAAGATTTGTTTTACTTGTGTTTATCAATGATTGTAGGGTCAAGTATGGTTTCTGGCTAATTAAGATTCCCTGGGTCTTCGGTTCGGGCACAAACACCTTTCAAGAGATTTGGCAAATGTTAATACATTGCTTATTTTCAAGAACGTTATCTTGGTGTAAATAACATTTTTGCGATCTAAAAGGGAAAGCATAATGATTTCGAATCGAAACAAGTACAGCAACTAAATGTGCTTCATAAAGAATTTCCTGTTCCACCCTTGTATTATAAGATACAGTGTGGCGCAACCATTCGACGTCTTTCTGTAGACTGTAAGTAAATATTTTAACATATCTTCGTGTAAACAAATAGACGGTATTAACCCTTGCACTGACCAGATATATCACAACTAAAAGGTTCGAATTACACCCTTCTCTCTAGAGGTCGATGGCAGTCAGATTGAAACCTACAGTAGCAGGTCAGTCACAGGTTACCTTGCAGGCACAGACGTTCTTGAAGTTGATTAAACTTTCCAAGATAAGGTTGTACCACAATGTATCTTCTTATGCAAGCCCGAAAAAGGCACTCATTCATATAACACCTTCAGACGTTCTCCTCGATATTATCTACCATCAGTAGATTTCCGTTTGTTTCTTCCCTTTTAAACCGTACAGAAGATACTACCCACGCAAGAAACGCGATCAAGTATGGTTTTAAGTGTATTAACATTCGGCGGGTCCGTGTCCTCGGAAGTAGCTGGAACCGTCGCCTTCGGCTCGGGCTCCAACAAAAATTTGAGGATCTTGCAAATGTTTATACATTGAAAACCATTCATCTATTTATTAATAAACACTTGTTGCGCAAACTTCGATCAAGTGCATGTAACAACGTCTTCACTTTCAAAATCAGTTTACATGACACGTTGGCTAGGTATATTTACATACAACGCATCATGTTTGAATATCATTTGCAGATTTAAATGTTTCAAGTTCTTATCGTAATGATATAGTATTTCTTCTAAATTAATTTTTAGATGCAGTTTGTAGATTCTAAAAGTAGTGTGAGATGCATACCGAAAAAAGAAACATTGAATCTACAAATATTTTATATAAGGAGCCTCGACCGAATAGGTGTTTAATGAGATGTCTCTGAATGAAACATTTTTGCATGTAATTGTTTTGCCCATGTTGGCTTGCATTATTTCTTCTCTCTCAAAACAATAATTTGGCGTATACCAAGAGACTTACTCAGCAAAATGAAGACACGATCCTCTTATTCCAATAGTGGAAAAAATATACTGCATATAAACTTCGAACTATCTAGAGCTGACAACAAAGTACAAATACAACGGCAACAAGACGCTTAATCAAAGAAGTCTAAGTCCTGAAAAGTGGATTTGTGAAACGGTAATAAGCTAAAATTTCCATTCTATGTAATGCATGAACATGTATATGTCATATGTAATTAATTAGTCGAATAAGCAAGGGCAAGGAAAGTCGAAGTTGTTCTGAGGCGCTGTAATTGTTATTACTTATTAAGAATTAGCAATTAGATCCATCAATCTGATGCGGTTCTCTGCTGGTATAAGATTTAGGACTGTATGTACACGCATAGGACTACGGTATATACAGATATACGGTAGAGACAAAAACGATAGTAGAATGAGCAGCGCACAAGGGTGTATGACAGTATCTGGTTCAGGTCAAACCGATAACATAGTACAGAAAAGCTATTCAAAACTGAAAGTGAGCGTGCATGCGTCGTTACGCATGATGTATTTGGTTCTGGCTAGTTCGATCATAGCCTAGATACCCCGGGTGCGATGCATGTATTCGAACCGTAAAATTTAAAGGTATATAATATATGAAATCGTTCGCAACTTACCAACGACGGCTTGATTGTTGATCGCCACGCTGTCACATTTAGGAACACAAATGGTCAGTGACATCTCATCATCAGACGATTCACTGTCACTCACAACAAGCTGAAGGCAACTGTTGATAGAAAGAGACATTGATATGTATAAATTATAGTATTCTTCTGCAGTTGGGGGTAATTTAGGTAATTCCTGGATCATTCAACAATACAGTGGTAGATTAAAACAAATTTTGTTAAATGTTGATTTCAGACAAAATATTTCTACAATGGCGAATATCTTTATCCTGTACGTCACAATAACGCTTTGACTGTTTGAAAGCTTGGATAAATCACAAAAGAACTCGTTTATTTAAACGATTTGTATACAACAAGTGATACTTTCGGTCTGATTATATGTTTTGTTTCATTTATTAAAACCTTTGGTCATACATGTACATGTCTCTCGACAAAAGACCATTATATTTGATTATATCCTTGTATTCCCAATGAGTTTTATTATTTCTAGGCTGGGGCTCTGTAATGCTTGTCCAAGGACACTCCCGAGTGGCAAAGATGTCGCAACATGATTTTTCAATCACACATTCAACGCCTAAGCGGCCTAAACTAATGAGTCGAGCAGGACCGCCACCACATTATTTCTAGTTTTACTTACCGCTGTTTCTGTTTGTTACTTGTTGAACCGAATCTCTCACTATTGGACTCTTCAGCTAACGCGATAGTTTGGTCATAAACGTCAACTCTTGAACTTGAGGTCCTCCTATGCGTTTCCAAAATATGTTTTTGTGCACTGTCATGTTGCACTATCAAATCGTTTTTTGGCATTTCTGCAATCTCAAGATGAGATAGGTTTCTAGAACTTGTCGCTGAATCTGATTCTTGTTGGTCAGAACTTTGGTTCTTGAGTGACAAAAAGATTTTTCTAGCATGACCAGACTTTTTGACAATACTTTTGATATCACTCTCTGTCATAGATGACACAGTGTCCATGTCATCCCAACCGTCTTCATAGAAAGTATCGCCATACTGTCCAAGGCCAATGCTTTCTAACCAATCTCTAACCTTATCCATGGTAGTTTATTTTGAAAGTAGATAGGGTAGTTTTCATAAAAAATTTATAACATTTAGACAGTACATGTAGTTAGTTCTTAGGATTCGTCGAACAAGTTAATATTGTCCTAAACACACGACTTAATGTTCTGTTTGTTTGTTTGTCAAATGGTAGTTTAGTCACAACATCTTGAGGACGTATTCCGTCATAGTATCGATACTTTATCCTGTCACTTCCGGGTTTACCTGACGGATAACAGGGTGCCGTATATTTTTTTTGTTATCCGTCAGTTGGTCACATGACCGCTAAGTGCGCACCTGCTGACTGGGACTATTTTCAACCAAGCGTCTTACTGCCGTAATGAATGAATCAATCGCTAGCGAATACTTTTGCTCGTTTAATTAATAGTCTGTTATGTTAAAACACATTGTCTTCTTCGCCACAATATTTTTCTGCGGAGATACGTCACGTTTGATAATTATGACGTAGCCAATATCATTCATGACGTCATTATTACAGCTGCATATCCAGAGGGTTATGTAAACACGGTTCTTCATTTCAAGTTTCTCATAGATCTAGTGAGAAAGATGTCAATATGTGCCTTATTTCGAGCGAAATTTTCAATTTAGTCGGATTTTTGGATTATAATTGAGAAAAAGGATAAATAAAATAGATGGTTGGTGTCTTGGATTAAGAAAGTCGATCAGGCTCGGCTCCGGAATTTTATTGAAGGTACGGTCTTTATCAATGTTTTTTTTCCGTTTGTTTGTTTTGTTCCGTTACAGTGAGTGACAGGATAAATAGAATAGATGGTTGGTGTCTTGGATGGGTTAAGTTTATCGGGCTCGGCTCCGAAATTTATCCGGTTCGCCTTCGGCTCACCAGATAAATTCCTCCGCCTTGCCCGATAAACTTAACCCATCCAAGACACCAACCATCTATTCTCTATTTCTCTGTCGTTCCAGACGTTATTTTCAAAGGCATCTCCATTATTCAGGAGGCTTGACTAACAGCTTACTCATAATTTTCACTTGATCCATTTCTAGTCATAAGTAGAGAACATTAGTTTCACGGCCTTCTGAGTCTCTGAGAAATGACTTTTAGAAGCGATGAAAAAAGCAAACACAATCTATTTTGTTGCATATGTTGTCCCCTCACAATATTTCTGGGTTTTTGCCCTCAAAACATCCCTGGGTTTTGATCTTTGAAATAAGCCAGTTTACTTTTTTGATTTCCTTGGATATTTCGCTACAGCGGATTTCTGGTATTTTCCTTTCCATTTATTCCGAAACTCTTAGCACTGAAAGTAAAAAAAACCCTTGGTTTTGATGTTATTTAAATGCCAAGCCCCGTAACTCAGTTCCTGAGGTAGAGGATTTACAAAATAGAGGTTTTGCGAGTTGTAATTCCGGCTCCAAGTAAATGGCTTTCCTTGGTTTGAATGTATGCTCGTAGTCACAGTGATCAGAATCCTACTTCTTATACTAGTAGTTACTGTGACAATAGTAGGCTACATTCTTTCTCGATGCTCGATCATGGAATTTGGGAAAACGGGTAAAAATGCCTTACACAATTTTAGTTTAACTCATTTGCAAACGACAAATATTTAGACTGGTCCAAATTGAAAGCATTTCCACACGGCGAAAAATAAAAAGTGGCTCAATGTTGACTTCTCTTTGAAAAGGTAGAAATCATAGGGGGGAAATGAGAAAATGCTAGCATTTGAGCAATAGGAGCATTTTCTCTTTTTTTCCTCACAATGTTTTCAAAAGCCTTCTTTCTCAGGATCGATAAAACTCGGGAATGTGTGCAAAAGGGTTTATTTTTTGGTTGGTTAACGTTAGACAATAGGCGCAAATATCAGAAACTTGTACTTATTTACAAAATAGTCAACGGCCAGACTCCACAATACTTAAACGATATCTTTCCTTTAAATGTTAATGCAAGAACTAATTATTTACTCCGCAATGCTAATGATATCGATTTAGTTGCTTGTCGAACTGAATTGATGACGAAGTCTTTCATTCCATCAGCAGTTACTCTATGGAACGAACTCTCCGACGATATTAAATCCTTGCAATCTTTGTCGCAGTTTAAATCTCGTATCCTACAGACCTTTCAAGTTTCTGATGTTCCAAAACACTAGTTCTACCAGTTTCTCGATATCTATATATAGAAAATTCACCATTTGAATGAACCCTGTAGTTTTTGGACTTCAACAGATAGCAGTATGTAAAAATTCGAATTATTTACAATTGTAGCTTAATTGGTAAATTTTGACCACACTTGAAATGAACAGAAGTCAGTTTAACACAAAGACGATTCGAATTGCCTCCTACAAACAACTTTAAAACCATTCAGGGAAAAGGAGAATTCATAAGGTTGTAGACGAAGATGTTTCGAAACCGTATCAAATTGTAGATACCGTGAATGTCAGTTGTGGGCACGACAGCTAAATAAAATCATAACAGTTAGATTTATCGTGGTATTTTTACCGTAAAACTTTTTATTATCTACATAATATTTCCAGGAAAGTTTGTTTTATCACGATAGATCTCTTGAATTATCGCAACATTTACCTCGTATCTCGTGACAGAAATATGCCACCATAGAAATTTCCGCACAGATTTTGTACGTAAGTTTAAAACTCTCGTAATTTTAAAGATAGCGTACAAAACTATGATTTAAACATACCTGTTGCTTGCATATTTAATAACCCTTCGTTTAAAATACAAATACTTCCAATTAAACTCTACACATTAGGAAAAATAAAAATTATTTCATCTGTTACTCGCCGTGTTTACATTGCCCAAAATAGACACAAAATGGGCACCACACAAGACATAATTTCGTCAGTTTTTCCGAGATTTACATATTTTAAACGACTTCTACAAGCGCTTTTGGCAATGAAAGGTGTAATAATTTGTCTTTGATAATGTTTGTTGCTAAAAGTTAATTGCATTTCGCTGCAATACAGATAATGTCGACCGACGAAACAGAATGTCAGTACAGCGCTGTAACTTTCATACCGGAAAAATTCACGATGGACTTTAGACGGTGCGGTGCACAGTAGATGTCCAAATATCACAAAAAACACCGTAAACCTCTCGTTATTGAGCCTATGAGACGTATATCCCCCCAAAAAACTTTGCCAGAGCATGAATCAATTATGAAATAGAAATTTAATAAACAAAAAAACTATGTTCCTGGATACATAAATGCAATACGCGTACTTCCGTAATGCATGAGATAGATCCGTGGTCTCATTTGGGGTTTCTTGTGTACATAATTATACAAATGATACAATATCCACGTTTATGTTATTTTTAAATACAGTATTCAAAGTGTCAGATTACATCGATAAACATTATGTAGGAACGGATACACCACTCAACTCTTAACCCTTTATAAAACAATCCCTGGTTTTCACGACCCTCAGGAAGAAGCCTTTTGAAAACATTGTGGGAAAAGGAGAAAATGCTGGTAACCAGCATTTTCTTCTTTTCCACAATGATTTCTACCCTACCCAAAACAATCTTCAATTTTTGAGTCACATTAATTCTTTTGTCTGCAAATGCTTTCAATCTGGACGAGTCTAAAATTTTGTCGGTTGGTACAGACTTAACCAAACAGTTGAGTAATAAACTGCTTAAAATTGAAAGCATCTGCAGACGACAAATTAACGACGTTCGCGACAGTTTCCATTATCACGCTTCGTGTAACTATCACTATTACTCGAAACGGTGAGCACCTAACACAGTTGATCCTGCCACACTTGTCAATGTCTTCAGAATGGATAAACCAAGAACTAAAACGGGTCGTTTCATTTCAGCAAAACGAAGAAAAAAGTATTTGAATCAAGCCAAATAATTATATGCGAGGAAGAAGCCGAAATTACCTATTCAAAAGATCGGACTGAAAGTCAAAGTGAATCACCTAACTACATCACCTAACAACGGAAATATGGACACATGCTACTAGCGCTCTGTTTTGCAGACGTATCGTCGAGCTAAAACATCCTTTCAGATGCAAATGCTTTCACTTTGGTCTAGTTCAAAATTATGTCACTTGGTAAAGACTTGCAGAAAACGAAGTGCTGTACATAAATCTTTCTCCTTCACCAGGTTGTCCCTTAGCTTGATGAGTCTGCAGCCGACAAAGTTAGAAAACATTGATGTCAAAAGGAGAAACTGGTCCTACTGACTGATGTCTCCTTTTCACACAATGATTTCTGACCCATCAAAGAACTGTGATACATGAATACCAGTTTATGGTTTTGCGTCTGCAAACGCGTCAAATTTAGAAAAGTCCAGAATTAGTCGTTTAGTAATGGGTTAAATGCTAACATCAGTATTACATATATATGCTATGGATTGGTTTATTATGACAAACAAACTTGATTCTTATAAACATTGTTGAATTGTTGAAAAAATTGAGATAATTTACTTCATATAATGTCTTTGTCTTTGACAAACCCTACATTTACTTACTAGTTATTGCCCCACCCACAAACTTAAAATGTATTTTCTTAAAAGATAAGGCTGGTGACCTATTTGTTTTAAGCCTGATTCTTGTAGTTTAGTACCTGAATATTATATACAGAAAAAATAAGAAAAATCTGAATGTTAGAACATTGAAAAAAATAACTTTAAAGGATACTCTTTGTTTTTTGGTTTTTTTTTTTTCCAAAATAAAGGTGTTTTAGCCATAAGTCAAGGGTATTTTGTTTCAAAGATTGATACTCAGTAAACTCTAAATTATTTTTTTCATTAAATTTGATGTTTCACAAATACAATGACATAAAATTTGCTTATAATTGTTGTCATTTAAAAAAATATAAATAGACTTAGTTTTCATAGGTGAAATTTCATCCTGAACTGCCGCAATATTCATAGAATTTTCCCAAAGCTGGTGACCCCCTCTTTTTATCTCCTATATTTGTAGATCAGATAATATACTATCAATACACAGAGTTTCATGAAATTCTGAATGTTTTAAAAAAATGGTGAAACTGTAGCGATCGTCTTTAAATGTGGCACAAATGATAAGATTTGTTACAAAAAGTGTAGGAAACATTGTGGAAAAAAAAGTTACACAACGTTTTAAAAAGCTTTCTTCTTCGGGGTAGTTAAAGATGGGCATTGTTTGGAAAAGGATTAAATATTTTCACGTTTTTTTTTTGCTTCTGCAGGCGCATAAGTTCCGATTTCGTGTAGTGATATCTTTTTTTTTAACAGACTGAAATTATGGGTCAATCCTTCAGTTAAATAAACATGTGTTATCGCAAATTTGATTTACATTATTATAAGTCTTTCTATATACTGCTGAAAGATAGAGGATTGGAGCCACATTTCATTTACCGTCTGCAAGTGCTTTCAACACTGAGCTGACGAAAAATATATCGTTTGGTAAAGAGTTAATTTGAAGTTACGTGTAACTGGAACCTCAATAGTGTTGTGTTAGGTCAGACTGTTTGTATGACTGGTTTTGAGTTTCGTAATGCTAAACCCTGTACACAACAATCCTGTGTTTTTACAACCCTGCAAGAGCGGGCTTCTGAAAACATTGTGGTAACAGAAAAGAGTGCTGGAAGCAGCATTTTTCCTTTTCCCACAATGTTTTCTATCTATCCCCAGCCAAATCCCATGACTAGAGCCGTATCTTATTTGTCATCTGCAAATGCTCTCAATAAGAATAGTCCTAAAATTTTGAGTTCTGCTATAGGGTTTTGCCGGTTTTAATACACATGTATGATGCAGTAGTACATTTTTCTACGCATACTCATTACAGTTAAAAAGAAACCTTTTGCTTGGAACCCCCCCCCCCCCCCCCCCGCTCCCCACGCACAAACAATCTGGGAGTTTTGAGACCCTATGGAAAAAGGCTTTGAAATGATGTGTGGGGGAGAGAGAGAGAGAGAGGGAGAGAGGGAGAGAGGGAGAGAGAGGGGATCCTGGTAACCAGCATTTTCTCCTTTTCCCATAATTTTTACATCCTTTGAAGGACAAATTTCATGTTTTTAGTAATATTCAGTATGTCGAATGCTAATGTTTTCTCACTGGAAAAGTCTGAAATGTTAGCCGTCTAGGGAAACAGTTAGTCTCCGAGAATTAAGGGTAGAGAAACAAGCGAGTCTTTGATTCTGTTTTTTTATTGTTGAAAATATTATTCAGAAAAAAAGGCGTAATCATCATCATCATCATCATCATCATCAACAACAACAACAACAACCGCCATCACCACAACAACCGCCATCACCACAACAACAACGACGACGAAAAAGGGAATTACAAAAAATTAACTTTGTGCTAAACGACAAAATTTTAGAATTGTCCAAATTGAAAGCATTTGCTCTCGACATAGTAAAAAATAGCTCAAATGTCGAATAAGGGCCCTGAACTCAAGTCCGCCGGGTTCATGCACCTCGACTGTTTAAACTTTGATTTTAAGATAATCCGCTCCCCCCACCATTGTTGTGATTCGCTTTCTACTTGACATTAACGATGTTTCGTCGGGTTGTCAGTGCGCAACATTTTTGCACATGTCTCTTCGCTTCTCTGTTTTCTATCGCCTAACTTTGTCTGATTGTAGTACTATTATTGGACTACTGATTTTTGCTGCAAGACGTGGAGAAAGTAGTGGTAGATGCATTTTTTTTTTTTAAAAATCAGTTTTAAATATGAAGGTGTAAATCATTCCTAAACAGCGAAAACGGAACATGTACATTTGTCGGACATTACTTATCCGGATAGTCAGTTTAGTGTTGTAAAAAGAGAAAATTTTAAGTATTTTCTCCTTTTCAACGTTTTCTAACGCTCTTTCCTGGGTATTGATAGAAATCAGGATCGTTTGATTCATTTTGCTATAAGGTTCGTAAGTAATCTATGCCTTTGAGACAGTTCTACTTGTATTGTTCTTCCATTCTCCCATCTATTAAAATACACCACATGTATTTGGTATTAACCATTTCCTAAATGAATTAAATTGGAACTTCAAAATTGAAAGAAGCTGCAGACGACAAATTAAACAAGGTTTAAATGAGATTAAAAGAACCGTTTGTGCAGAAAAGGTTGTGGGGAAAGAAACAATTGCTTGTAATGAATAATTACCCCTTTTACCAAAATGTTTTCCAAAGCCGTCCTATACCAATGTTAAATCGAGACTATATCAAGGAAAGGGTTGACAGAGTACAATCTTTATTGTGAAAAAAACATGATTTAGTGCTAGAAATAATACATCTTACTAAGTAATTTGAAATCTTGGGCGTTTTGTGTCACTTTCTTTGTTCCAAGGGAGGTAATTGAGTTCGAATATTGGGAAAAGTAGCCTGGCAACCTATCTTTTTTTTGCATTTTTTGATAAAGGATATAATCATGTATATTTCTGAGAAAAATGAGAAAATCTTTGCCCTAGATTTTTTGAGGGTCAAATAATGTCCTGATTTTCTGTGATAAAATAAGCAATTTTGTGGGCTAAGGGTTTTATTGAAACATAGACAGCGAATCATTAATTTGAAATATCTGTTAATTTCTCATCAAAGTCAGAGGATCCATTGTTTCACTATGAATTTAAAACACAGAGAACATGATTTGACTGAAATTACAGATTTTAATCACAAAATTCTGACGTATGCTGCAATAATTGGGTTTTTGTGTAATTTGAAAAAAGGGTTATGTTCTTCGTGGGCTCAGAACTTTTTGGTTCATCAGGCAACGTCTGATTATGTCTTCGCATATTGAAAGAACATACTTTGAAGTGTTTCTGTGTCAAATTTTACGAATTCTCTGCGCTAGAAATAACTCGCTGAAACGCCTTTAAATCGAAACCAAAACAACATGTGGACCTGCAGATCTAGTAAAATATTGCAAAGTTTAAGTTCTTTTATCACAAAACTATTTTGTAAAGTGGAAGTGGGTAATAAAGTTTACATAAAAGTATACTTACAGAATAAGTGGGTGGAACGAATCATCCAAAATCTATCCTTTTTGTCATCTGACCAATTTTGGCGGTTTTTCAGGTCTATTCTGTTCCGAGATATCCGAATAGAGCTTAAACCCAGCTTACGATCAATATCTTGAGCTCGACGGGAACCAGAGTAGAAAACTAATTTCAAAAGGCCATACAAGTATATTTTGATAAGAATCCTTTAACCTTTTACCACACGATCTGGACTTTTACCATCTCTGTAGAAGGAACTAGATTTTCTCCTCTTTCCACAGTGTTTTCGACCCTTTCACAGAGTTTCCTCATTTAAGTCACATTTAATTTTTAATATTATTAATTAGTAAGGGAAATAATCGAGTAGATTTTGAATAGATTTGATCTAACAGGTTGTTCCCCTTAAATTTCGATTCATGCACCGCTATCGAATCAGGAAATTATTTTCTATATTCTGTCTTTGAAGTTAAACACTTGTTGAATGATATTTCATGTGTGAGTGGGAAAAGATGGGTGACGTAAAAATTGTTTTTTCGTTTATTTATCGGCGCTACCGGTTGCCAAAATGGGCGAAGCCACCGTAAGACAGTTTTTTTTTATATACAGGACAGTGCAGTGTACTGGAAGAAGCTTATCCTAAGTTACTCCTAGTTTTTTCACGCGCAAAGTGTATAGCACCGTCACACGGAAGCTCGATACCGTTTCACCAGAAAGAATTTTAGAAATTTTACGTCGCCAGCCATGGGGATCGAACCAACACCTTCAAGTGGCCAGAGATTTGACATCCATAGATCTCATACTCTACCACATTAGCTTTTGGGGCTGGCTAAGGCATATACTTTCCAGGCAAGCCTTGTGTTTGAAGTAGACCATCTAGTGCCCGTATTCACCAGATATTCATACAAATATTCTTTGTCTTATTCTAGATTTACAGAGTAACGTAAGTTCTGAATGGCTAAACAAAATCGTTTAGCCAATCAGAACCGGTGTTAATTTCAAATTTAGAAAATTCTTGAGAACAAGACTAAGAATGCTCATAAGACTGCATGTCGCAATAGGAACAATCTGAAAGGGAGAGGGGATACCCACACGATCAGCGATAAAGGAAAAGAATTTGCATCTTGGCTGGTGCATTATGCTATTTACTGTAGACCAAGGCAGGTTTAAGTCTTCTTGGATAAGGCATTTTATCCCGTCTTAGTTTAGCTAGACGAGAAAGAGAGCTTCTTAAAAACATTGTAGGAAAAGGAAAAAAAAAAAAAAAAAAAAAATGCTGGTGACCAGCGTTTTCTCTTTTTCCCACAATATTTTCTGTCTTATCAAAGACAAGTCTCATCATTTACGCCACCTTTATTTTGTCGTCTGCAAATGCTTTCAGTTTGGACAAGTCTAAAATTTTGTCGTTTGGTAAGAAGTCAAATGTTCGGCTCTTCCCCCCCTTAAGAGTTCTAACTATGTTATGATCATAATTGAGTTATGCTTTGTGAAAAGGGGGCGTAATGCATTTGCGAAAAGTTTCGACCCAAGTCAGCCTGCGCAGTCCGCGCAGGCTGACCTGGGCCAAAACCTTTCGCTATTGGTCAATTTTCTGTATGTCAAAGTGCCAATGTGCCTCATGGTTCAGTAGGTAGTTACTCAAAACGAATTTTAGGGATGTATAATACTGTGATGACAAGCTTGGTATCATGCATCGTTGAGATGCATTAAACCCCTTTTTGCCATAGCATGGCATGTGTGTGTGTGTGTGTGTGTGTGTGTGTGTGTGTGTGTGTGTGTGTGTGTGACACTGGTTGACGAGATTTAGCCGAGACTTCTGCATAGTCTTGGAACCTACATCGGTAACTTTCTTTTTTCCGAGGAGAACCTACATCGGTAAATTTCGTTTTACGAGAACCCACATCGGCAAGTTTCGTTTTCCGAGGAGAACCTACATCGGCGAGTTTCGTTTTGCGAGGAGAACCTACATCGGTAAGGCTCGTTTTCCGAGGAGAACCTACATCGGCAAGTTTCGTGTTCCGAGGAGAACCTACATCGGTAAGGCTATTTTTCCGAGGAGAACCTAAATTGGTAAAGCTCATTTTCCGAGGAGAACCTACATCGGTAAGGCTCGTTTCCCGAGAAAAAAAAAAAATTACATCGGTAAGCCTCGTTTTCTCAGGAGAACCTTCATCGGCAAGTTTCGTTTTCCGAGGAGAACCTAAATCGGTGATGCTCGTTTTTCTGAATTGTCTAGTTTTGGTTGCGAATTTCTATCTGAGCATGGCTCAATCGTTTATGTCCGTGCAATAGACAACTGCCGAGTCTGGTGAGCCAGTCGGTAACATACGAGACTTGAAACCAGTGGATCGCAGGTTCGAATACCACGATCGACCATTTCTTTTTCGAGGTTTGATGATAGCCATTGCGACAGGATTCATTTCTGTCTCCTCGCTGATCATTGTTTCGCCAATGGTTATGTGGGAAAGCAGCCAGTGCCTTGAGAAGAGTATTGTGCGGAGTACAAATGAAAGTCCTGGAAAGCATGGATAGTTGCACAGGCCGCCGCGATATAAGTGAAGTAATGTTGAAAATGACTTTAAACACCAAACAAATAAGAAAATTAACCCATTACTGTAGCAATAGAATTATTTATGCACGTGCAACAGACGCCTAAACACATTGTGGTATAGAAGGCATTACTTGCTTTTATCGAACGATTGGTCCTTTTCCCACCATGCCTTTAAGTCATTAACACACTACAAAATTTTAAACTTGTCCAAAATCAAAGGCATTTGCAGATGTTAAATGAAATATGACCCTAAAACTTGCCTTTTGAAGGATAGAAAACATTGTGGGAGAAGGAAAAAATGCTGGTTACCAGCATTTTTTCCTTTTTCCACAATGTTTTCCAAAGCCTTTTTTTCCTCAAGGTCGTTAGAACTCGGTATTGTTGGGTTATAGGGTTCATGTGTTTGGAAAAGTAGTCAATCTTTCCATCAGATAGTCCTCATTTCTCAACAATAATTTCAACAAAAACATAACTAAACATTTCAAAAGAATATAGCCTTTATTTCCATAAAATATCAGTCGTTTTATAAATTCGAATACACATATTAAACCTGTACCACACGAGCCTGATCAAAGAAGCTTTTGAAAACATTGTGGGAAAAGGAAAGAAAATGTTTTCTCCTTTTCCGTCAATGTCGCGTCAAAACGGCGTTAAACATCAACCAACCAACCAACCAGCCAGCCAGCCAGCCAGCCAGCCAACCAACCAACCAACCATCCAAACAATCAATCAATCAATCAATCAATTAGATTATTCTAATTAGTGTCTTGATGTCTTGAGTTGGACAGTTATGTATGCTTACACTGTTCCATAAACATATAAGTCATGGTTTGGCAACAGGAAGCTTAATGCATCTCCGTGATCCATTATACCATACAAGTTATCACATTATTATGGACCCATGGAATCTATTTTGTCAAACAACCGACTGAGTCCTGAGGTAGAATGGCATGCAGGAAATTTACCAAAAGCAAAAAGTTTCAACCCAGGTCAACCTGCGCGGACTGCGCAGGCTGACCTGGGTCGATACTTTTTGCAGATGCATTAAACCCCATTTCACAGGGCATGACCACTATGCTTCTTTCGCTGATCCAAAAATCTAGGGACTGATGTCCTTTTCTGCCTGCGGTACAAGCTTGATAATCCCTTGTCGAACGTTATCCAATCACGTGACATTGAGGACCATATTTCACAACCATGTCGTCCTATACAGATCAGGAGTACCTTTCACTAAACTGCGTACGCACGAAATTTGCATACGCATTTTTTATAAACAAGCATCCAGTATAAAAACAAGTTTCACTGAACTGCATAACTTTACAATTATGTTGACATGGCCATCCCCTGCCGAATGCTTGCTCAACAGAAGATATGTGTCTTCTTGTAGGTTGGTTTAAAGACCAAAAAAGCTAGATTTAAGAATTATTTTCTGGAAATGCACTTTTATTATATAGTTGTCAAATGTAAACACACATGAAATCAGACAGAAAAAAAAATCTGAAAACAACAAAGAGCAATATATTAAAAAATTATGGAGGGTAGATTTATCGTACTGCACTCCTTCTCAGAGACAACTATCAAGCTGTGGAGTTAATACAGCTTGAGTTATACTCCAAAGAAACCTTGAGACTCAAAAATTAACAAAGGGACATAACTCCAAAAGGATGGTACTGCACTTTTACTCAATAAAATCTGCCAACCTCTGAAGTCTCATATTGATACCTTTTATAATTTTCGAGTAATGCTCCGGACAAAATTTAAGCATGAAAAATAACAAAGGCCAATAACTCCTAAATTACGGCACTGAAAGCTATGGTTCTTGTACTCTGCACTTTTCCTCAATGTCATCTATCAACCTGTGAAGTTTCATGTTTATATCTAATGTAGTTTTCTGGGTATGCTCTGGACAAAATTCAAGTAAGAAAATACAACTAAGGTCAATAACTCCTTAACTATGCAACCAAGAGTTGTGGTTCTTGTGCAATACTACACTTCTCCTCAATGTGATATATGCACCTGTGAAGTATCATGTTTACACCTGCTATAGTTTCTGGGTTATGCGGATAAAAAATTGCGTAAATCTACGCAGTTTAGTGAACGGTACCCCTGGACCCTTTATTTCACATACACTAGTGGTCAAAACGTCCATGTTCTTTGTATAAAGAGAAAGGATTGAGTTTTTCTATTTTTGACAAAACGCTGGACAATATGTTCGACGAGAAGAAATATGCTTAACACCTGCAGTTTTCCTGCACAGCAAATATAATTAATACACTCAGTAAAATCTAGTCAATTTTAGTTTGAAACCGTTGCAGTTTTTTTTTTTAATTTTATCGTCTGACACAACTGTAGATGATCTTATTCTTCTAGAATAAAGACAATACTTATAACTTAACTATCTACCAAAATTTTAGACTTGTCCGAATTGAAAGCAGGTGCAGACCACTTATGAAGTATGGCTCTAAGGTTGAGATATTCATGGAAAGGGTAGACAACATTGTTCAAGATACAGAAAATGCTCGTATCCAGAATTTTCTCTCTTCCTTATAATGTTTTCAAAAAGCATTTTCCTCAAGGTTGGCTAAATATACAGAGTTGTGGGGAATAAAATGAATGTATGTTGTGAGATCTTTTTGCAAGTTTGATTTTGAAATAAATGTGCTTTTATTACATATTGAAAATATATGTGAACCATGCTCTGTGAAAAGGGGCTTATTGCATCTGCAAAACGTATCGACCGATGTCAGCCTGCGCAGTCCGCGCAGGCTGACATGGACCGAAACTTTTTGCTATCTTTAAAATTTTCTGCATGTCAAAGGACCGGTCTACCTCATGATTCAATTGATTGCTAAAAGAAATTGATTTTAAGGGGGTCCATACTCATGTTAAAACTTGCCACGTAAAATGTATCAAAGAAATGCATTAAGCCCCATTTTGCCAGAGCATGGTTCATATAGATTGAATTCATCAGCAGAACTTTATAATGGTAAACCTTAACGCCTTATTAAACAAATCCGTGTAATGTGTAACGACCCTGAACGAGTGGGCTTTTGAAAACATTGAGTGAAAGGGAGAAAATGCTGGTAACTAGCATTCTCTCCCTTTCCCACAATGTTTTCTACCCTTTCAAAGCAAAATCTTATCATTCAGCCACATTCGATTTGTTATCTACGAGTGCTTTCAAGTTGTACATGCAAAAAAAATCTGTCCGTGAGTAAAGGGTTAAACTGGTGAATAAGCGAAATGAAAATTTTCTGGCAATAGTAAACTCTTTATCAGACGACAAAACTTTTACCAGTCCAAATTCAAAGCGTTTGCAGACGACAATTTAAAAGTGGATCAAATTAGGGAATCTGTCTTTGAAAGGGAAGAAAACATTGTGTAAAGGAGGGTAGAATCCTAGTTGCCAGCATTTTGTCTTTTTCACACAATGTTTTAATCCCTTAACATGCAATCCAGTGTTTTAACGAACCATGGACAAAAAGCTTTAGAAAACATTTTGGGAAAATATGAAAATACTGGTAACCAGCAATTTCTTCTTCTTTTCTCCATTAAGTTTTCGGCTTAGTTAAAGGCAAGTTCCATCAATTAAACCACTTTTAATTTGTCGTCCGCAAATCTTATAAATGAGACCAGTCTAGAACTTTGTCGTTTGGCAAAGAGTTAAATAGCTCTTCTTCGGGTCGTTAAAACTCGGGATTGTTTGGCAAGGGGTTAAGCCTCAGATATTGTAACTTAAAGGTTCCTTTTATCAGAACAACTCACATCGCATCGGGCAGTGTAGATCCACAAAGACGCATTGAATCGTGGCGTCTAGCAACCTCAGAATAAACGTCAAAAGAAATCATCAATGATGACGTCAGTATAAGGAATCGTCTGTATACAATCCAGAATGGTTTTCAAAATCTTGACAACCCGTCTGTCCAAGGCTTGAAGGTGTGGCTCGGTTAAAATGGGATTGGACCGATCTTTTTTCAAGGACTCTCTCATTAAAATACTGATTGTCTCTGGTCCCAGGTAGAGTTTGACTAGTTTTAAGAAAGTTGAGTATCGTATCATACAGCACTGAAAGACTGGAGCTAAAATAGACACTTCGTCGTGGTGTGGGCGACCAAAACTGGAAATAGATAGATAGAAATAAATAAATAAAACATGAATGAAATACAGATTAATGAATACAAACCAAATTTAAAGATAAATAAACAAATAAATACATAAATAAATATTTGGTAGGTAGATAGGCAGGTAGGTAGGTAGGTGGGTTTGAGGATAGATAGATAGATACATGTAGATAGATAGATAGACAGATAGATAGATGGGTGGGTCGGTGGGTGGATAGATAGATAGATAGATAGATAGATAGATAGACAGATAGATGCACGCACAAGACTCTATTATGAAAATTGGTTTGTTTTCTGTAGGCCACAATAACAAGATTTTAAGACGTGAATACAATACAATACAATACAATACAATACAAGCGCTAGACTAACTAAAGGACCCATGCCCTTACAAAATGGGGGTTAATGTATCTCTGGCGGTTGGCAAAAATATCGTCCCAGGTCAGCCTGCTTGGACTTTCCAACCAACTGGTAATACTGCTTGAACCAAAATGAGCCGCAAGGTAACGATAGTAGTGAAAGGCGCTTTAAAGATACATTCTTACAGATGTGTAGGAAACTTCATATTCAAAGCCAATGGCTCTGATGAGAAAATGTTGTGTTGGTCTTCCGGTTCCGACAGTATCGGCTCTAAAACAACTGAAAAACAGCTAGGCTTGTTGTTCTTTGTACTACTGTTTTCTTATGTCTTTGAATTTCGAAAAAAAGAGCATGTCATGCAATGTTCTGGTCTTTCAACGTGTGTTCTACACCATTGAATATTGTAGAATGTGTACGGTGTTTGTCTGAATCGTTTCTTTATCTACACTAGCCGCAACGGTAACTATAGTTGTGAAAGGCACTTTAAGGGTTAAAACGTTATTTGATCAGTTTACTACCTACCCTCGCCCGTTGTCTAGATGAAGAAGGAATGTGTGATTGCCGAAGTCGCTGAATGTTTCATAGTGATGACGATCCATATTACCTGAAACACATCAAAGAAATCTACATTACCCACACACGCAATGAATCGAAAAATATTGAATTGCTTGAAGCATCTGCAGACGACGAAATAAAAATGGACCAAATGGTTAGATTTATTTTTGAAAGGGTAGAAGACATCGTTGATAGTATTTACCTATTTCACTGAATACTTAAACGTCGTTAAAGAAAGGACTTTTTGGTAAAGGGCGAAGGTGCTTTATCTGGAAGAGCAACCTGATTTTGATCTACACCGCCAGACATTTAGTTATACATTCTGACCTCAACAGCATTGAAATACTTGTATTCGCTTGATCTATTACTAAGCATTCCTGGTTTGACCGTTTCATAAGTACCGTCAGTTACTCACGATAAATGTACTTGATTACGTTGCAAATCATTTGTGTACTTTGGGATATCTGGTCAGTAGGATATCGTTCTCATGAATAATTAATGAAAAACTTTATTGGTTCTATAATTACATTTTGCGGAAATTTTGACCAATGAATTGACGGGTAACAAATCAATTCTGCAAAAAGAAATACAAAACTACTCATAATTTAGTTACAAAATTCCTAATACTTGTAACAAAATCCCAACGTGATATCTTCGCTTCATGTTGTTAAGTTTTGAATAAAAAAACAGGGGGGGGGGGGGAAGAGTTTTGACTGCTTCAAATATAGCTTTTGTAGATCATGAGTATCATTGAAAACGAGATTTCGACAGTTTTATCCTTCATGGCAAGGAGAAACTAAAGTGGTATGCAGGCGACTGTGTTCGTTTGTGCGTTTGTATGGTGTTAAGCGCCGTTTTAACATTATTTCAGTTATATAGTGGCGGTCAGTGCACCAGTCCATGCATTCCTGGTGTGCTTTTTACCACGACAATATTCTTACAAGCCACCGGCTACTTCCCGTGCAATGATTGTCGACACAATGCCAAGTGATGACAGAGGAATGACCTTTGTCCTAACAGGGTTCGTATATAACATGTAGATCCCCGGTCCTAATGACTATCGCCAATCTTCAGAGAGATATTGGCCAAGCTTGGGATTCGAACCATCGACCTTCTTGGATTAGGATTCGAACCAGCGGCCTCCATGGTAGGGGGTTTGAACCAGCGACCCCTGGTTTCAAACCCTGTACGTAACCGACCTAGCTACAGAGCTCAGATGGGGATGGCGACTGTGACAACAAGTGAAATTATTTTTATCATTTTTTTCAGACGATGTATATGTTTACAAGAACTGCACTTCCCTCACCTGTAAGAAAATCAAATATATGCATATCTATGATATCCAACAATCGTCTACCGGAATTGTATGGTTCTTTATCTTGTACGCGTGCGCAGAGATCGTCGTAGACTTCCCAGTAGGCCTTTCGGTGTTTACTGTAGGAGCGTTTCCAAGGATTGCGCCATGTTTTACGTGGAGCGATCCGTTCTGGAGGAAGGAATGTTGCAAAAGACCCCTCTAGCATCTCGGGGTGGCCGCACACAGCGTGCCCAGTATCACAGTAGTAGGAACATATCCCGTGAAAACATACATTATTGGCTGAAAAGAGAAATAGGGGAAAATATCTATCTTGCGTACAATTCTAGGATCATCTTGATTCCAGCTCTACGCAGAACATACAAAATCATATTAATTATAGAAAGGCATGTATAATGGACGAATTTTATTCATTTACCCATCCGTCTATCCTACTGTCCTGTCCAATTGCCTTGTGTAGCGGTTGAGACAGTCATTCTGTCTGTCTCTCTGTCTCTATCTCTCTGTCTCTCTGTCTCTCTCTCTCCCTCGCTCTCTCTCTCTCTCCCTCCGTTTTTCAATGTATTTCAAACAAATACTTAACTTACATTAGTTAATTTCAAAGATAGTATTCAAAGACTACTAGTAATATGAGTGATTCTACATGGCTCATTAGCAAAAGGTTCATGGTTCGTATTTGATTCGTGAGGACTTGAGTGCAATCCTCATCTAAGGCAATCAGTCTTGCGTTGGTTCTTCCTTATGCGACACATTTCAGAGCTCAAGCCTAGAAATGTTGTGAGCCAAGAAACAAATGAATAACTGAGCTATTGCCGTGAAAGGATTGAAATAATCTTAAAAGCGGCGGAAAACGCCACTCAATCAATCAGTGGTTATAACTCTTAATTTCAAACCTGGTGAGAGGAAGAACGTTTTCTTCAGCTTCGGTTCTGCCAGACGTCTGATCTCACTGGTCAGGTTGACTTCACGTCCGACAGTAGGAGGCACTCTGTAGAACCCTAGTATTCTAATCAAGAAGAAAGTGTCTTCATATTAACGCTTAGGCTGCTCACCGACCTTTTGCAGACAGTGTAGATCAAGATCAGACTGCACAGAACGTGCAGTCTGATCTTAGATCTACACTGTCTGATAAGGAGATATTTTTCTCGGAAACATAAGTTAGAAATACATGTACTAGTAGTATTATTCTGGGTTTTTAACTGTCGGCTTGAAAGTTTAATTTAACTTATTTGGCAGAATAAAGGTTAGCGTACTCAGAGAGAGTAATTTCTTCGGCACAATATGCGAAAATCATAGGGCTTTTGTGGACGGCACAAATCAAGATCATACTGCACAGCCCGTGCACTCTGATCTTGGACCTATACTGTCCGCTTGTTTAGTCAGGCCTATAAGATAAAAAATTTTCTAGGTTTTAGTGGATTATATTTTAATCCGTCGAAAAATTAGAATGTATACAGAATAAGAAAGCTCTGGCAAAAGGAATTTTAGCGCATCTGCGTGACGCATATGCCAGGCAAGTCATCACATGATTATGGATCCAAAAAACCCATTTCGTCTAACAACCGACTAAATCGTGAAGTGGACTGGTCCTTTGACATATAGAAAACTGACCTATGGTAAAAAAAAAAAAAACGACCCAGGTCAGCCTGCGCGGACTGCGCAGGCTGACAGGGGTTGATACTTTTTGCAGATGCATTTATCTCCCTTTTCTCAGAGCATGGTTCAGAGCTATTTGTCATTGAAAGAAAAGATTTTATACTTGAGTCCAGATCGAGAACATTTGAAGACGATGATTGAAAAGAAACTTGGGTGAAATGCTTGTAATTTTTCTGAAAGGTTTAGTAAACAGTGTCGGAAAAGTATTAAAAAACACCAAGTCTGTATATATTTTCCATGGATTCATTATAGTGATAATAACTTAGTGAATTCCATTTCCTTTAAATATACTGAAAAGAAAAATAAACGCAGAGTAAACAATTTTATGAGATAACTACTAAACCATTAGTTTATTTTAAACATATTTAACATCGATTGAGAAACAGTTCTTCCGACTTAAACTAATCTCTCTCGATTCTGTTTCCTGGAAACTACACCAGTATTCGCGCCGAATGTGTGGGCCAGTGAAGGGTCCCGAAGTTGACACCCGCTCTCGGGAATCGAACTCGAGACCTTATGGTTACGAGGCCGATGCTCTACCTTACAACCACGGACACCGCTAAACCATTCACGATAAAAATTTAGGGGTACGGTCGTCATAACGTTATTATTTAATAAGTCTAAGGTCTTTATCTGCGCATGTCATATTCTTCGAAGATTCGAACTGTCTGCTATGACGCATCACCGATCCCATATACTAGGGAAAGGTAGGGCTTATGCCGAAGCTATTATCCAAGCCTGTAAGGGCTGTTTTAATAAATGGCCGGTGCATAGGTTACATGCAAGCTGATTATAGCTGAATGAATCGCACCAGGTAGCGTTTTATTGAGTAAACGTTTATTTTATTTTGAAATTCAAAGTAACGGTTGTCGTTTTGAAAATTAGATAGATGTGTATTTGTAGAATGCCATCTAGCGGGAGATAATGACTCTAAGGCTGATCTACAACTAGTATTGTAATGAAATTTTGGCCATTCGTCAAAAAAAAATTATGTCTAGCAATAAACCAAATTATGAATCAGACAGTTAAACACTTAGCGTATAACATATTTAACCTGTATTTCTTTCTCTGTTAAGTATGCATTGTCTTTCTCGTTCGACAACTTTCCTGTGGAGTGTTGTCTGTGGTGGTGAGATCGAGCATTGACCTCACAACCATAAGGTACCAAGTTCGATTCCCATAAGCGGGTTTCCTTTTTGAGACTGTTCATCGGCTAACACATTCGGTGCTACAGCTCTTGTGTTTTTCAGGAAGCAGAATCGAGAGCGACCAGTATAAGTTGCAACAGCGATGTAAAATAAATATGTTTAGATAAGCTTTCCTGATAATTATGTCTCTACGATCCCGTGTTTTTATGTCCCTTAACGTCTCATTGGAAGAAGCATTTTGAAAACCTTGTCGAAGAAATTGCTGATCAGTAGACAAACTTACCTGTCAAGATGGAATGCGGCAATTTCAGCATTGTGCCTTTCGTAATCGACGAAATAAAAATGATCCGGCAAGGTCTCTTGTTCTCTCGGATACCTGAAAGAAACGACAATCAACGAAATATGGAACTACAAGATCCAGACCGTCCCTGAGATAAACAGCACTCTATGAAATACGGACAACAAGAGCCAGGGACCAACCATTCTATATTGCATTCTTGGTATAACTCCAGATTAAGAAAGTAACGGAACTTCTGATTGGCTACATCATACGATTTAACCAATCAGGTTCATTTACCAGCTAGTCAATTGAAAATCGCATTACTTTTAAATCTAGGAAATTCTTGAGAATTATAGTAAGTATCTGAATCAGAATCAGTTTATTGACTTATACATACAACTGTACATCGTCATGTAACATATTATTTTATGAATTTCATGGCACCCATAATGAGAATAACAAATGAGAAATAAAAGCCTGAATAAAGAGGATGTACAAGACACTACATGGCAATAAAATGTGCCTTCCTTAGTACATATAGCTGCGTTTTATTGTACTTTGAATTGAGAATAGTACATGTTGCCATTTGGCTCTTGTTTTCGCGTGGTCCTGGCAGAAGGCCTAAACGCACCTTTAACTTGAGTTCTACCAATCGAAATCAGAAGTATTGGTAAATTTTTTGTTTTGATCTTTCAAATTCAACAATTATAATTCTGTGAAATCTTACCTCATTGGTTTGAATAAAGCTTGACCTTCATCGCTAAATGTAATTATAAGTTTCAATTGGGTCCCACCTTCCTTCATTTCTGAAACACAGTAAAAACACATTGGAAACGTAGTAAAACACTGGAGAAACATAGCGAAACACAGGGAAAGTAAAGTAAACCATAGTATAGTAAAACATAGGGAAACATAGTAAAGCACAGGGAAACATAGTAAAACACTGGGAAAACATAGTAATTTACAGGGAAAAGTATTGTAAAACACAAGGAAAACATGGTAAAACACAGAGAAGTACAGTAAAACGTGGATGAAACATAGTAAAACACAGGGAAAGAATAGCAAAATTTACAGACAGTATAGTAAAACACAGGGGAAACATAAAAAGAAACGTGGGGAAAAAGATGTGATAAATCTCCCTAGACGGCATTATAGCAAAAGATACAGACAGTGTAGTAAAACACAGGGGAAACATAGAAAGAAACAGGGGGAAAAAGATGTGATAAATCCCCTCAATCAGCATTATAGCAAAAGATACAGACAGTGTAGTAAAACACAGGGGAAACATAGAAAGAAACAAAGGGAAAAAGATGTGATAAATCCCCCCATCGGCATTATAGCAAAATATACAGACAGTACAGTAAAACACAGGGGAAACATAGAAAGAAACAAGGGGAAAAAGATGTGATAAATCCCCTCAATCGGCATTATAGCAAAATATACAGACAGTATAGTAAAACACAGGGGAAACATAAAAAAAAACACGGTGAAAAAGATGTGATGAATCCCCTCAATCGGCATTATAAGTGTTCATGAACCGTTCTTAAAATCTACGACTTCATTCATACGAAAATATTTATTTGGGCTCCAAGGATTTCGTTCACATTGACATACTCTTGAATCCAACATTTTGCATTTTGAAGACCTTGAGGAAGAATACTTTCGGGAAAAAAAAAAACATTTTCTCATTTTCCAACAATGTTTTCAACCCTTTCAAAAGCGAATTTCTTAAATTGAACCACATCTTATTTGCTCACTGCAGATAATTAAAGTTTGGACAGGTCTAAATTCTATTTTATTGTGTGGTATAGATTAAGTGCTTGAAGCAACGATGGCGGCCCGGAGCATTGTTGGAAATAAAGGCATGATTTTGAAACAAATGACTTTAGACCACGGAAGGCATCACTTGAGAATTTTTTTTTTTATTTCTTATCGACTCTATGTCAAACAATCCTGTAATCAACGTTTTTTGCTTTTCCTGTAACACTTTTTATTTTCTTTCAAGACAAATTGTATCTTTTGTGCCGACTGCATTTACATAAATTTTGTCATCTGAATAAATGCTCCAAATTTGGATGCGTCTACTCTTTTTTGTCATCTGATTCAGGAAAAAGGGTTAACTCATAGGCTGCTCAGCGTGATTCGCTGACCTTTTGCGGACAGTGTAGATCCAAGATCAGACTGCACGTTTGTGCAGTCTGATCTTGAATCTACACTGTCCGATAAGAATTTATTTTTTCCCAAATAATTACTTTTAAATTAGCAGAATTTGGGTTTTTTACCATCGGCTTGAGGGTTTCATTTCACTTCTTTACCAAGTTAAGGGCTAATATATACGACTACTAAAATATTCAGAGAACAGTAGATCTAGTTACCTATATCTACAATCTGATCCGTAGCCATATCTTCAATAATACCGTCTACCGCCGGGTCCTCGCCGTCGTACAGACCGAACTGGTGGATACCTTTGTGAAACTTCTCCCAGTAGGACAATACAGGACTGCAAATAAGGATATACAAGATCTGACATGAGTTGGTGTTTGAGATAATTTTTTTTTAAACAAGTCTACAAAAAATGTTATTAAACGAACCCTTGGCGAGCTTAAAAATATTTTTTGTGGACGAGTTTAATCGAATTTTATGTCGAAAGCCAACGAATGTCAGATTCTTTTTATCACATAACTGTTTCTCATGCATTATAGTTCATGACGTGCTAAAACAAAGGCCTACATGTGCATGTGAATTGAAATTCACAAAAAGCCTATTTGTTTCTTTGTGTACATCACAAAGAAATAATTGTTCCAAAGAAACTTGCATATAACGATTTTGTTTTATATCTAAAGATACTAAAATATAACAGTTTTGTCACGAACACCAGTTTTGATGGTCAACTTTACACAGGAATCTTTGTTGGCAATGTTATAGAAATGAGGCGTATAATTACAGCGCGCTAACCAAACACGGCACTATTTTTTTTTTATCTAACACGTGTGTAAGACAAGAAACTTCGTAATGGCTGTCTTACATTGAAAACAAGGGAAGTTATGTGATAAAAACATTTCACATAATCTTATTAGCCTGTTACCATACTTGAACGAATTTTACGCTCTTTTCCCACCAAAGAAGACATGATTCGTTTCAAAATAAAAAATAAAGTTTTTTTTTTTTCAATCTTTTTGTCGGTATCTGTATGAACCATAGTAAAATATTGCTTAACACTATTAAAATTCAACGACACGTTTTCCTGAATTAATTTTGATAGGAAATAATGTAAGATTTCTCACACTTTATATACAACTCCAGAGGAACAAATGGGCGGTAGCTTTTACCTCGGGGACTAAATACAATAAAAAAGAATTAAAACATTTTGCAAAATTACCGTTGAAAGATTTTTGGGGAAAAAAAAAGTAACAATCAAATCTTTTGGTTCCTTATCTGCTTGAGAAAGTATTTGCGGATTAAAAAATGATTATGATATCATCTAGTTCATTTAGTTTAATCCTAACTACTACAAAATTAAAACGGGATTGCATAGTTTCGGAACAAGTATGAAGTATCTTTTTAAAGTTTTATACTCAGAATGTTGAACTACTGAAAAAATGTTGGTAGATCAAAGATTAAACTAAACATTATTCGTAACCTGATCCCGATTCATACAATCGACAGTTCACCAAATGTTGCCTAGAGTGCACTAAAAATTAATGTAGCATGCATTTAGGGCCAATAAAACATGCGTGTGAAACATACAGGATCACACAGGTCATGTGACCTCTAATTATTCTTCATAGCATTCTTAGTTTTAACCTATATTTAGAAAGTACACATGTACCACAATTTCTGATTGGTGAGTCATGCTCTGTGAAAATGGGGTTTAATGCATCTGTAAAAGAAAATCGACCAAGGTCAGTCTGCGCAGTCCGCGCTGGCTGACCTGAAACGAAAACTTTTGCTATCGGTCAATTTTATATATTTTCATGTTCAAGGACCGGTCTATCTCATGATACAGCCGGTTGCTAAAACAAAATGGATTAAATGGATCCATAGTTATGTGATGACTTGCTTTGTATAATGCATCACGGAGATGCGTTAAACACCCTTTTGCCAGAGTACCACTCAAATAGTTAAGTCACACAGAAATTGCATTACTTTTAGATAAAAAAAAAAAGAATAAAACACAGAATGCAAAATTTATAATGGTTCGTGAATACGAGCCCGGTTTACAATTTTTAAATGCCCTCCCCTACCCAGCATTCACGCATCAGTTATGTTACTGAAATGTACACCACTGTGCACTGGATTAAACCGTCATTAGCAGTGTACCTTTTGACCTATGATATAACGTCAGGGGGCGTAGCTGCCCGTACGCAAAAACGCAGTGTGCACAAATGAATATAAGAAATTTCATGAACCCTTTTCCAGCTATATAAGTGAAATGAAATTTTTAAGCTGAAAGTAAAAACCCACATTTTGCTGTTTCAAATGTATTTCTTTGGGAAAGACATCTCCTTATCGGAAAGTGTAGATCCAAGATCAGACTGCACGTTCTGTGCAGTCTGATCTTGATCTACACTGTCCGCAAAATGTAGGTGAGTAGCGCTAAGCAGCATAAAGGGAAAAAAAAACAGCTGCGTGTGCGAATGATCTTGTATTTTTAAGATACACTGTAGTTACTTTCTGTGCATGAAAGCTCAACGTGAAAGACTTGGGCATTCATGACCTCCCGGTCACTCATCCCGCGTTCTGCCCTTCTCGGCGCTTTGCGCCTTGGCTAATAGCTTCGGTATTGCTTATGCGTAAACTCTGTTTTGGACTAGCAACGCGCCGGAACATTATATCGTTTGCAGCCGAATTTTTATTGCACCAAACTACAAAAACTGAAGAATACAGGAAATTGAAAGCAGTAGCAGACGAAAAATTAAATTTGGCTCAAAATATGAATTTTGTCTTTGGAATGATAGAAAACATACTTGAAAAAGGAGAAAATGCTGGTAATCAGCACCTTTTTTTTCCGACAAAGTTTTCAACCAATAGCCGTTTTTCCCAGGGTAATGAAAACACGGCAATGTGTGGTAAGGGGTTAATTTAAGAAACTTTTGAAAACATAATGGTTAAATACGATATTACTGGTACTGTAACGAACACTTTTCCGACGATATTTCCACATGAACTCAGGTTTGCAATCTGAAATCGCCATCATTGCGGCATCTCGTGTCCACCTTGGAAATGTGTGAATCAAGGTTAGCTTAATTTCCCATGTGGTCTCATCTTTTCGATACACAATTGCATTGACTTTTCAAAAAATGCAGTCTGATCTTGGATCTGTACAGTCTACTTGTTAAGTCAGCCTTCGAAAGAGGTCGTCCAAACCCCTTCACTACACTATCCCGAGTTTTAGCGACCCCGGGGAAGAAGGCTTCTGAAAACATTATAATAAACAGGGAAACGTAGGTGACCAGCTTTTTCTCCTTTTCCAACAATGATTTCTAAACTTACAGAGAAAAATCCCATCCAATGACACACATGCAGCTTCTCGTCGGCAAATGCTTTCAATCTGGATCAGTTTAATGTTTTCTTGCTTAGTAAGGAGTTCAACATTTGGTGCTGAAAAAGCAAGTAGACAAGGTACACAACCATAGTGAACCTGTATGTTGATTGATTGATTGATTGTATGGTGTTTAACGCCGTTTTCAACATTATTTCAGTTATATCGCGGCGGCCAGTGCACTATCCATGCTTTACTGGAGTCTCTTTTACCAGTACTTCGCACAATTTTCTTTCCAAGCCACTGGCTGCTTTCCCACATAATCATCGTCGAAACAATGGAAAGCGGTGGGAGAGGAATGAATCCTGTCGCAGTGACTATCATCAATCCTCGGAAAGAAATTGGCCGAGCCAGGGGTCGTAGCCAGGGATCGAACCCTGGACCCCGTGTTCTCAAGTCATGCACGCTACTGACTGAGCTACCGGGGCTCGGCAGTGAACCTGTATGAATATGTAATGTAATGTGCACTCAAAAGTACAAACATAATCAGGAAGCACTCTGGGAAAAAGGAGTTTAATGCATCTCTAACTGCATTATACAATATGGCTTGCAGCAGGCGAAAAGGGGCATTCGGACATTTGCGTAAAGTGTCGTCTCGGATTAGCCTGCGCAGTCCGCGCAGGCTAATCCGAGAAGACACTTTACGACTACATTAGATTTTGTGCTACAGTAGACTTGTGCAAAATAGAAAATTGCATAAAAACGGAAAGTGTCGTTTAGGATTAGCCTGCGCGGACTGCGCAGGCTGATCCGAAACGACACTTTACGCAGATGTCCGACTGTCCCTTTTAGCGTGTTGCAGGCCAATTATTATAAGTCATCACGTCACTATGGATCCATACAATTCGTTTTACAACCGACTGAATCATGGGGTATAATGGTCCTTGGGCATGCAGAAAATTTATCATTTACAAAAAGTTTCGACTCATATCAGCCTCCGAGGCCTGCGCAGGCTGACATAGGTCGATACTTTTTGCAGACCATTTAAACCACCTTTCACAGAGCATAACTGCAACTCGATTACACTACATGTATAAATATTTTATAATATAAAACTTTCGTCTTTTAGTAAAGAGTTTTTCAGGCTGCTAAAATGTTAAACTGACATTTCCATCAATACATTTTGTTTAACACTTTACCAGACAACAAAATTTTAAATATTAGCCAAGCTCTGGCAAAAGGTGGGTTGGAGTTTAATGCTTCTAATTGATGCATTATACAAAGTAAGGCATCATATATCCTTAGATCCATTTTGTCTTACAGTCGACTGAATCAAGAGGTAGAATGGTCCTTTGACATATAGAAAATTTACGAATTGCAAAAAGTATATAAGTGATGTATTATACCAAGTAAGGCATCATATAATCTTAAATCCATAAAATCCATTTTGTCTTACAACAGACTGAATCAAGAGGTAGAATGGTCCTCTGACATACAGAAAATTTACAAATCGCAAAAAGTATCGACCATGGTCACCGAGACAAAATTACAGTGAGACAAAAGGAAAGAAATAGTACTCACCCTCCACGATAATTTCGATAAATTGGAAGCCCCATCCCTTTCCTTCGAAGACGTTTCGTCTGCAGCTTTATAAAATTTTTGTACGGAACGAATCTTGTCTTTTCAAAATTAAATTTCAATCCGTTCGATGATTGTAATAAATAAAGCATTTTATCCACATACTTGTCCGTCTTGTTGAAGGAATAGTCTATATCGTTTCTGTTGTTGTTTGATTTATCAGCACCGTTGTTTGTATGGTATTCATGAATTTCTTGATTTATATGAGCACTGTCACTTATATCTCTATTTAAATATTCCAATGTATCATTTAGAACTGTTTTAACTTCTGCCGTCCGTTTTCCCATTTCTGGGCTGATATTTTCGCTTGTGTAGTTACTTTTATTAAGTCTTTTTCTAAATGCAATGAAATGGGGCTGATCAACGAATTCATCAATGTCGTGTTCGAGCCGTGGATGATAGGATTTGAATTTACCATCGTAGAGGGTGGGGAATTGATTTAGAGCGAGAAAAATGGCACAGAAGGAGAGAGCACTGCATGCAAGGATGGCCACTCGGACTTTTAATTTCATAGTCTTCTGTACGCCACACATTTAATCCGCGTTTGTCTGGCATAAAGGCCCACTGAAACACTGAATTTAGTCTTACAAGTATCACTACTATTGATGTATATATCCGTCACGGTGAATTTTCACTGTTAACAATCAAGCATGTAACAAACTTTTGACGAATCTTCTTGGGTGGCGAGAATATTGGAAGTCTGTTTCAAAAAAGGACTATATAGTCAACCCATCGTCTGCTGTGCACACACTCATCTGAAATAATAATAATAATAATAATAATAATAATAATAATAATAAAAGTAATGAAAGTAAACGACTTTTCTTTTTTTTTCACATCGGTATATGACTTGTCAGCATAAAAAAAATCAAGGCATAAAAGAAATGAAGAATAAGATAGAAATTAACAACAACAAAAAAAAAAACGGTTCGGAAATATTTCGTTTCAAAACATCCCCAATCTTGCGTATATCTTTTGCAAAAAGAAGCCAAGTTCGCTTAGTAACAAAGTTCATTCTTAGATACTTGCTCTGTAATATAGAGTTTTCAATCTCTCTTGACTGTAGATTCATAATTTATCATTATTCACGAACATTTCGGATACAAATTGATTTTAATTACTTTTTATTATAAACCATTTTTCGATACTAATATTCTCTAAAATAGACTTTTCTTTCACTCTTGACTGTAGATTTATTAAATATTCTTATTGACAAACACTTTAGATACAGTTTTTGTTACTATATATTATAAATCAATTCAGCGCCATGACCTAATACTGGGGCTTTTTCGGACGGCATAGATCAAGACCAGATTGCACAGAACTTGCAGTCTGATCTTGGATCTTTACCGTCTGCTTGCTTAGTCAAGCTTAAAAGATAAAAATCTGTCATATTTTCAGCTGATTGTACTTTCAACCGTCGAAAGAGGTCGAGTTTGTATGACCCACGTTTTGTGCAAAGTTGGTTTAATATATGTATCTGCAAGTAGTATTGACTTACGTCAGCCTAAACACTCTGTGCAGGCTAACATGGGTCGAAACTTGCTGTTATGTTTATTTTTTTTACATGTCAGAGGACAAATTTACCTCGTGATTCAGTCACTTCTTAAACAAACTGGACCATATTATGTAACGACTTGCATGGTAATGAAGATATTCGAAGATGTATCAAACCGCCTTTTCCCAAGAGGCCACTCAGGTATAGTAAGCTCTTACACAGGTAAAAAAACTGAACAAATAATATTGATACTATACTTGTATGTACATAAACTAAAAGCCGATGCAATCATTTTATATTTGACAAAAAGTACGACAGTGAAAACGACCTCCCATATTCGAATCAAAATGATACCACATGATAAAATGAGCGAGGTGCTATGAAAAAGGGGGTTTATCTATCTTCGTAATGAATTATATAAAGCAAGTCCACAACGTAGATCCATTTTGTCTGGAAACCAATTGAATCGTGAGATAGAATGGTCATTGGACATGCAATGAATTTACAAACAGCAAAATGTTTCGACTCATTTTAGCCTGCGCAGTCCGCGCAGGCTAAAATGAGTCGATAATTTTTGCAGATACAGTATGTAACCTATTCAAAAAGCATGGCTCAAAATATATCATACAATTAAGCTCCTGTATAAGTTGGCATTTGAGATTAATTCTTATTAAACAGGTAGAGAAAAATGTTATTAAGTGAGCCTTTGGCGAGCTTGATAAAATTTTTGAAGACGAGTTTGATAAAAGTTTATCTTAAATGCCAACGAAATGTCAGATTTTTTTTTTTGCATCACATAATGAAATTTCGCTACTTATACGTCAAGAATATGAAAAAAATATATATATGCACAAGTGATAAATTTCCATGAATAAAACCCGATTCACTTCTCATGAAAAACTATGAAATGAAGTGACACAAATGTTATCTCAAACGCGCGTTAGATATAGAAGGAAGGAAGGAAGGAAGGAAGGAAGGAAGGAAGGAACGAACGAACGAACGGACGGAACGAACGAACGAACGAACGAACGAATGAACAAACGAATTATTTTATTGACAAAAACTTACATAGTTTTACAGTCATAACAAACATGAAAATACACTATACAATGTCATCGTGCTGTAGCTGAAGGAAAAAAATAAGGAAATAGAATACAGGTTGCCAAATAAGGAGAAAAAAAAGTTTTGAGTTAAAAATTTGAATGATAAAGAAAATAAGTTCATAAATTTGAAAAAAAAGATAAAGAAAAAAGAAAAATGAAAATTTGCTGGAGGATCAGCCAAACATAGTCAAAAAAAAACTGTTGGCAGCTCTGAAAAACATAGCCGAGGAAAGCAGCCGCTTATTACAATCAATTGCTCCCTCCCAACAATGCCTTCCATACTACCCTAAAACGACAATATTTCGTGTTTTACTGTGTATTACCTTTATATTTTGTAAAAGTCTTTGGTTGGATTTACCTTCAAATATACAGATAATTATTCATCAAGATTTTAAAGTATTGAGGATAATCAACTGGTTGTGTGTGATATTAAAAATCTGTCACTAGAATGCGGTGTGATGCAGTTGAAAAAACAAGTCCGAAGGACGAGTTTTTTTAATCCCATCAAACCCCATTCGAGTGACAAACTTTTAATATCACACACAACCAGTTGATTATCCTATTTATTATATTCCTAATTCACCTTTTTTTTTTATTCTAATAATAATCAAGAATGGTACAGTATGAGCAATATAGGAAAAAAGTAGTTTCGGCAAACATTCTAAAACTATATTGTCACTAGTGACAATATAGTACCATACCATAATTATCATCACTAGTCGTGTCATTCACTGTGAAATCCGAGTAACTAATTAATAAGAATATAATAAAAGAAAATTCATAATGAGGATATACACTGAAAAGAAGGGAATTTATGTAATAAAAAAAATACTACTACATATTGAAACAAATCCTGAAAAGAAATCCAAACATGTCAAAATTGAAAAAATTCACTGACTGTTTGTCCAGTGTTCATTCTAAGCGAGAAAGTGAAAGCTCAGAAAATTATTTCCGTAAATGAAAGCTGATAGTCTTATGTCACTCGACTGGATGCAAAAAGAGTCCGTATTACAGATAAATGGCTAGTCAATTACGCATGGGATTGGAGGTATTGTTTCGCGCATGCGCAAACGCATCTGTACTGATGAGGATTTCAAGACAAAATCATGATGAATGCATAAAATGAACAGATATGATTGGACTGCCAAAGAAATAGGAATTAATGAAATTGGAGGAATTGACCGTTTCGAGTTGCTTATCACTGTGAAGCAGTGATAAAGCATTATAGTTAATTTTACTAGGTCCGTATTGAAGCAACATTTCCAAAGATTAGACTTAGTCTTATTTTCAAGAAATGCCTTCATTTGAAAGTAACACAACTTCTGATTGGCTAAACCAAATGGTTTAGCCAATCAGAAGTTGCGTTACTTTCTAAATGTAGAAAAAGACTTATAAGGAAATTAAGAATGGTTGGTGAGTATGGCCCCGGTCTTTGATATAAATGTACCATGCGCTCTGAAAAGGGGGTTTAGTGCATCTTCGTGATGCATTATACAAAGCAAGACATCACATAATCATGGATCCATAAAACCCATTTTATGTAACAACGAATGAATTTTGAGGTGAAATGGTCCTTGGACATGCCGAAAATTTACAAGAAAAAAACCGAACCGTGTCAGCCAGTGCCGACTGCGCAGGCTGACAGGAGTCGATCCTTTTTTGCAGATGCATTAAACCTTTTGTTAACAGAGCACGACTCAAATATTGACATTTATGATTTGGCATGGACATCTTTTTTTTTCGAATAGAGAAAGGCGACTTAGATCAATAGTAGAAATCATTTTGACTCACGTAAAGTATAAGCCCCAGAAATCCTGTTTACAGTCAGCAGGACAAATTTAGCTTGTTCACTCTTAGGCTGCTAAGGGCGACTCACTGACCTTTTGCGGACAGTGTAGATTAAGATCAGACTGCACAGAACGTGCAGTCTGATCTTAGATCTACACTGACCGAAAAAGAGATATTTTTCTCCAAAAGTTAAGTTTGAACTAACATTATTCGGGTTTTTACAATCAATTTGAAACTTTCATTTAACTTACTGAACAGAATAAGGCGTAAGCAAAATAACTACTACTTACAAATGCTGTTATCGACTTATCGTTCCTTGTAAGGCAAAGTATGAATTCATCGACAACGTTTCTGTATATGTACAACACCAACCCCAAAACCCCACTTTTGCTTTAAAAGGAAGAAAAAACCCAGAGTATTTTATTTGTTTCCAAATGTAGCAAACTTGGGAACAGCTGACGAGTCACAGGCAGTTCAGACAGACATTTCGGGAATTTAGGCAAATACCCGATTTGGAAAGAAATGGTTACGATATGCCAAACGTGTGTTTATTCAGAAACCGAAACTAAAAAAAAAAGGAAACCCTAAGGCTGCTCAGCGCGACTAAATGCACTGTTGCAGACAGTGTAGAGCAATTTCAGACTGTTCAGAACCTGCAGTCCGATCTTCGATCTACATTGTTCGATTTTGCAAAACAAAAAAAAAGAAATCTAATATTTTTTTTTATCAACTATTGGCCGGATTTGCCAGTTTATCTGTTTACCAAACAATCACGTGTAGTCACAACCCTAAAAACATAGTGGGAAAAGGAGAAAATTCTGGTAACCAGCATTTTCTCCTTTTCCCACAATGTTTTCTACCATTTCAAGGACAACTCTCATCATTGAGCCATATTTGATTTGTCGTCTGCTAACGCTGTCGCTATGGACGAGTTTAAAGTCGTGTCCTTTTGTAGAAGGTGAAATCATTTTTTTTTTTTTTCATATTTAGGGGTGAATCCATCCAGGTCGGTTAGTCAGGAGTTTAGATAAAATATTTTTTTAGCTTCATTAGTGTTTAACGCTGTTTTCAACATTATCACAGTGATATTGCAGCAACCAATGCACCTATGCAAACGTTCCTAGAACTTCTTTTCACGGTGGGCCTACTTTGCATAATACTCTTTGCTGATTGTATTGAAGTTTAACGCCGTTTTAACAGCTTAGGTCATATCACGGCGGTCAGTGCACCTACGCGTGTGTATCCTGGCTTTCTCACACCAGTACTGACACAACTTTCTTTCTCAGTCACTGACTACTTTTCTCACATGCATCAGAGGCGAGAGGCGAAAAGTCGCCGGAAAGAGTTTGCCTCAACCGGATATCGAGCTCACAACCACAAGGTAACGAAGTGGATATGTTAATCACTCAGCTACCCGGAAGGGCTAATACTCTTTGCACAATACTCTTTCCAACATAATCATCATCGAAAAAAATGTTCAGCGTTGAGAGAGGAATAAATCTTGTCATTACATATGATGTTATTAGTTAAGAAATTTCGTATTGGCCCAGTAGATTCTAATAAGTCTGAGGTCTGCGGAATTAGCCCTAGGCTGAAGGCCAGTACAAAATGACTTGATTAATGACAATTTTATTAATTTGTCGCCGAGCCCCGATTGCTCAGTCGGTAGTGTAAAGGACTTGAGAAGAGGAGGTCGCTGGTTAGATCTTCGGCTATGCCAATTTCTTTCAGAGGATTGATGATAGTCATTGCGACAGGATTCATTCCTCTCTCACCGCTGACCATTGTCTCGACGACGGTTATGTGTAAAGCAGCCGGTGGCTTGGAAAGAATATTGTGTGAAGTACTGGTAACAGAAACTCCAGGAAAGCATGGACAGGTGCACTGGCCACCGCGTTATAACTTAATGTTGAAAACGGCGTTAAACACCATAGAATCAATCAGTCTAATAATTTGTGGTCTATTTGTCGTCCATTTTGGATTTTATACAGACCAAGTCATATTCGCATTGTTTCATTTGTTATTGGCCGAGTTTTCTCGTATTGGCCCAGTCTGCCGATTTTTGCCGAGTTTGTAATTTGGCCAGGGGTTATTTTTTCATATAAATGCAATAGGGCAGTTTGTTAACCTTAAAGCTGCTAAGCGGGACTCACAGACCTTTTGCTAACAGTGTAGACCAAGATCAGACTGCACAGAACTTGCAGTCTGATCTTGGATCTTCACTGTCCGATGAGGAGATATTTTTCTGAAAATAAAAGTTTGAAATAACATTCGGGTTTTTCCTATTGGCTTAAAAGTTTTATTTGCCTTATTTAGCAGGTTTAGATTAATTAATACAAGTATTTATTTATAATTTATTGATAAAGACGTATTTATTGATAATTTATTGATAAAGACCATTACCAATTTTCGGGGCTGGTGTGCCAATTTAAGACCTTTGGATAAGAATCCCTAAACGTCACTGAGTTGCAGGTTCGGACGTAAGCTCAACTCTTTATCAGGAGATCGTAGGCTTATGCCAAAGGTCAGGAAAATGGCAAGAATAAGTGCCGGTCTTGGTTGTCACGGGGTACATTACGACTAGTATGCCAGTATCAGGATATTGTGACTAGCGTCCTGTATCGGATTATTCTGACTATCCTATGGTACAGTAAAATATTTGTGGCGTTCTCTGGCAAAAAGCGGTTTCAATATATCTCCGTGATGTACTATACCAAGCAAGCTATCACATTATTATGGATTCATAAAATCCATTTCGTCTAAAAACCAACTAAATCTGGGGGTAGAATGGTCATTGGACATGCATAAAATTTACCAAAAGCAAGAAGTTTCGACACAGGTCAGCCTGCGCGAACTGCGCAGGCTGACCTAGGTCGATACTTATTGTAGATGTGTAAGACCTCCTTTTCATAGAGTATGGCTTGTTTTTACAACAATGTCGGAGAAAAATGAACAGGTGAACAACTGTCGCTAAATAAATAAATAAATAAATAAATAATAATAACAATAAAGAAGCTAATGCTGTTCCAGCAGCGGCAACTAGGAACACCAACATGAAAGTGTTGCAAAGTTTGCTGTATGGACTTCAAGAAAAAAAACGAAATGTCATTTGCTCGTTTCGAAAATTGATTGTCAAACGTGGAACCTAGCCAATAACGGGTTTCATGTGAAAAAAATTCGACGTGAAATAATATCAACAGCTTTCAGTTTCGTTATATTTATTTTAAACTGCGGATCATTCTGTTTTATGTATCATGTGACCGTCCGAAACAATTTCAAACCTGTCAGAATTGTATTTTTTTAAACTTGCATGACATCTATTCTGATTATGTGGACGCGTTCGAAACAAAATGCATGAGCCATGCTCTGGAAAAAGGGGGCTGAATGCATCTTCGTAATACATTATACCGAGCAATTCATCAGGTAATTATGGATCCATAAAGACCATTTTATCTAACTACTGAGTCTGGACGTAGTATGGTCCTTGGACAGGCAGAAAATTGGCCTGTAGCAAAAGGTTTCGCAGGCTAACATGGGTCGATACTTTTTGCAGATGCATTAAACCCCATTTTTGTGGAGCATGGTTCATATATTATGGTAAAGCAGTGAGAAATGAGCGTATGAATTCATTTATGAGCACTAAACCGGAGTAAACTAGCATAATTATAACTGAAGGAAGTTAACAAGCCAGAATTGAATAAAAAGAGAGAGAATATGTAACTAAAATGAATCATGAAATAGATAGATAGATAAAGAAGGAAGGAAAGAAAGGAAGAAAGAAAGAAAGAAAGAAAGAAGGAAGGAAGGGCGGAAGGGAGGAAGGAAGGAAGTATGGAAGAAAGAAAGATAGAAAGAAAGAAAGAAAGAAGGAGAAAGGAAGGAAGAAAGGAAGAAAGAAAGAAAAAAAGAAACGGGTACCTAATTTCATGGAAGATTTTATCGGAACAGACTTTGAACAGATGTAAAAAAATTGTATCGCTCCTAAAAAGGACATCGTTGCATTTTACAGTTCAATTGGTACTGTAAGTACCTTGATCAAATATTGACCGCATGCTGACCTTCAGAATCTTCAGGCTTGGAACTTTTTACTATACAGTCTAACCCTGCTTGGTATAAAACTGCTTTGTCTCCTTAATCCTACTAAATCAGTTAAATAAAACTTTAAATGCGATTATAAAATCCCGAATAATATTATTTCAGAACTATTTTTTTAGAGACAATTTTTTCTCCAAAAGGTCAGTGAGTCACGCTTAGCAGCTGAACGGTTAACTAACTCACTTCCAATGGCTATTTGTATAACCACAGAACGTGCAGTCTGATCTTTGATCTAAACCGTTCGGTACCGGATGCTGAGTTTTGACCAAATCATATTTAATTATATTCGAAATCTATTTTTAGACCCCGACCAAAGTTGACTTTGATTAGTAGCCAGCGAGAGTCAAATACCGAGTTTAAACGACCCAGGAGTCTACAGCTTTTGAAAACATTGTAGAAAAAGTAGAGGATTCTGGTAACCAGCATTTTCTCCTTTAACCACAATGTTTTCTACCCTCTCAAAGACAAATCCTACATTCACCTTGTTGTCGTTTAACGTTTTTAACACTTACCTTGTTAATTAAGCTAAATGAAACTTTCAAGCCGATATTATATTATTAAAAATGATGCTATTTCAAATTCTTTTTTTGGAGAAAAATATATCCTTATCGTACAGTGTAGGTACAAGATCAGACTGCACGTTCCGTGCAGTCTGATCTTGATCTACACTGTTCGCAAAAGGTCAGTGAGTCGCGCCTAGCGACCAGGACTAATCATGAATTTGTTGTGTGTTAAAGACTTAATGCATTTTGTCACCGCGATTAAGAAACAGACTGGTACAAGAAGTTAAAAAAAGGCGCCCGTAGAGTATATAGAATGGGTCACTGGTCATAAGATATACAAACGGAAAATTTCCGTTTCTGACGTCTGATATTGACGGGAAAAAACTATTTCTAGGACAAGACGGATTCATGTTCATACATAAATGTCGATATATAACGGTTATGTAGTATAATTTAATGTTCTCTGACTTCTATCGGCACATCTGTAACGAGCAAATCGTTTTCTTTGACAGATTATTACATAGAGGCGGCGGATTATTGAATTTGTGTCAGACCGATTTTTGCCGTGAGATTTTTTCCTTAGAAGATGTGAACTATTCTCTCTATACCCAAACATGTCAGT
Source organism: Hippopus hippopus (assembly GCA_946811185.2). Lineage (NCBI taxonomy): Eukaryota > Metazoa > Mollusca > Bivalvia > Cardiida > Cardiidae > Hippopus > Hippopus hippopus. The sequence goes on from OX328096.1 coordinate 72,357,023, forward strand.
ACTGTTCCGAGATGGTCTGGTCGTAGCAGAGATGAAAATGTCTAAAATATAATAAAGTAGTGTATTATATTCCTATTAGTGAATTACCGGGATTTCACATTGAATAATACCACTAGAAATGATAATCATGGTATCATCACTAGTGACCATATAGTTTTAGAATGTTTGCCGGAACTACTTTTTTCCTATATTACTGACTTGTACCATTCTTGATGACTATTAGAAAACAAAGAGTTAATTAGGAATATAATAAATAGAATAATCAACTGGTTGTGTGTGATATCAAAAATCTGTCACTAAAATGGGTTTTGATGCGGTTAAAAAAATCGTCCTTCGGGCTGGTTTTTCAACCACATCACAACCCATTCTAGTGACAGATTTTTAATATCACACACAATCAGTTGATCATCCTCTATTTACAATCAGCGTAGAAATACACGAGACCACTGCTCTAGCAAAAGGTCCATATCAAGATCAAAGTACTTAAAGTACTTATAGAAGGTAATGGCGATGTATTCATACGCAATGTGGACTTCATAAACTTGGTCATGTCAAAGCTTCTAAATGAGGCCAATTCCAAATCTATGGCTATTTCTATGACATATTACTCTGAATTTCATTGTTTGTGTAACTAGCTTGAGTAGTTTTTCAATCCGCATGCTATTTTCACATATCAAATGACACAGACGCGTCTGTTAATTCAGCTATGAGGGCCTGCTTTGCTTAAAACAGAAGAGTGATTCGTCGTCACAGGGTTTCAGTTTGAGAGTTGACAGAAGGTGATTTGAAAAGTCGCCATATTCTAGAAAAGAGCGATACTAAGATCAAACTGAGCAATGCAATGTGAAAAGGGGGTTTAAAGACGATCGCTACAGTTTCACCATTTTTTGAAAACATTCAGAATTTCATGAAACTTTGTGTGGTGATAGTATATTATCTGATCTTCAAAAATAGGAGACAAAAAAAGGGGGTCACTAGCTTTGGGAAAATTCTATGAATATTTCTTTTAGTACACCCTGAATTGCGGCAGTTCAGGATGAAATTTCACCTATGAAAACTAAAGTCTATGTATATTTTTTCAAATGACAACAATTATAAGCAAATTTTATGTCATTTTATTGGTGAAACATCAAATTTAATGAAAAAAATAATTTAGAGTATACTGAGTATCAATCTTTAAAAGAAATACTCTTAGCTTATAGCTAAAACACCTTTATTTTGGAAAAAAAAACCCAAAAAAACAAAGAATATCCTTTAAAGTTATTTTTTTCAATGTTCTAACATTCAGATTTTTCTTATTTTTTCTATAATTGATATTCAGGTACTAAACTAAAAGAATCAGGCTTAAAACAAATAGGTCACCTGCCTTATTTTTTAAGAAAATACATTTTAAGTTTGTGGGTGGGGCAATAACTAATGAAAAAATGTAGGGTTTGTCAAAAACAAAGACATTATATGAAGTAAATTTTCTCAGTTGTTTCAACAATTCAACAATGTCTACTTTTAGACTCTGCTAAATTTGACGCGTTTGCAGACGCTAAACCAAAACCTGGTATTCATGTATCACAGTCCTTTGATTGGTCAGAAATCATTGTGCGAAAAAGAGAAATCAGTCAGTAGGAGCAATTTCTCCTTTTGACATCAATGTTTTCTAATGTTGTCTGCTGTAGACTCATCAAGATAAGGGATAACCCGGTAAAGGAGAAAGAGTTACAGCTGCTTTTTTTCTTCAAGTCTTTACCAAGTGACATAATTTTGGACTAGACCAAACTGAAAGCATCTGCATCTGAAAGGAAATTTTAGCTCGACGATACGTCTGCAAAATAGAGCGCTAGTAGCATGTGTCCATATTTCCGTTGTTAGATGACGTAGTTAGGTGATTCACTTTGACTTTCAATCCGATCTTTTGAATAGGTAATTTCGGATTCTTCCTCGCATATAATTATTTGGCTTGATTCAAATACTTTTTTCTTCGTTTTGCTGACATGAAACGACCCGTTTTAGTTCTTGGTTTATCCATTCTGAAGACATTGACAAGTGTGGCAGGATCAACTGTGTTAGGTGCTCACCGTTTCGAGTAAAATGGTGAGTGTGATAGTTACACGAAGCGTGATAATGGAAACTGTCGCGAACATCGTTAATGCATCTGCAAAAAGTATTGACACAAGTCAGCTTTCGCAGTCCGCACAGGCTGACATGGGTCGCTTTTTTTGCTATTTTGTTAAATTTTCTGAATGCTAAATGTGCATTTTACCTCCAAATTCTGCCGGTTGTGAGACAAAATTTATTTTATTGAGCTTTAATTATTTTTTTTACTTGCCTGGTATAATGCATCAGGGAGGTACATTAAAATTTCTTTTACCAGAGAACGGCTCAAATGTTTGTGTCGTGAGTATTAACTTGGGGTCGTATCTACAGTTAGTATGTTTGTTGATGGTCTAACCTAAATAAACACAATTTATTTCATGCTTTCCGGTAGGTTATCGAGAAATATCGGTGAAATATTTTTCTATATTTCATGGTTACGACCAGTGAAAATACCGATTTTTATATTGTTACTATTCAATTGAAGACGGAAACAGTTGTTCCCGCGCACTAGTTACCCAGGTAAAATGCGCGTGCCTCACAACCAGATGGAAATATGACGTCATTCACATTACATTTCTCGCGCTTGGCGTAATATTATAATGCGTTGCTATGCGGAGAGGGTACGCCACGGGGAATAACCGAAAAGAACTGTACTGGATTTTGATTAAGTATCCCCAAGAAAGGGTTAAAAGCATGAAATAAATAGAATATTTGTTTTTTACGGTGAAAGATCGAAATTTATTTCATCTCGTGAACATCATCGGTAATATTTTCACGAATGGCTGCGCCACTCGTGAAAATATTACCGATGATGTTCACGAGATGAAATAAATTTAGATCTTTCACCGTAAAAAACAAATATTCTCTATGTCTTCTACTATTGAAGAACAGATCCAAACAAATGGGCCACATTTGACTTGTCTGCAAACGCTTACAATTTGGACAATACCAAAATTTCTCATCAGGTAAAATGTTAACCGTCTTGGTTTACTGGTTATTATGGTGAACCTAAGAATTTTGTACGGGAATGTCTTACAAAATGTTCATATCATGGCTTTTATTTCCGAATTGACACTTGTATTGAATCGAAATGTAAGCATTGTTAGAAGCACTTTTGTAATAAAAGCATCGGGAACATCGTGGGAAAGGAAGAGATTGCTCGTAACGACCATTCTCTTTATTTTCTTCAAACAGTATCCTCTACTATTGGAGAAACAAATCCAAACAATGGAGCCACTGTTGATTTGTCGTCTGCAGACGCTTTCAGTTTGGACAAGAAATTTTCTCATTTGATACGGTGTTAAATGTCTATGTTTAAATAAGTGTGAACGGTAATGTTCTAGTACGGAAATATCTTATAAAAATTGTTTTTATCATTGGCCGATGGCCTATGTTGTCGGGGAAAAAAATGAATTGAATTGTAAGAATGGTAAGCATTGAGAGAATTGTGGTAACAGGAGAAAATGCTCAGAACGAACATTTTCTCCTTTTCAAACAATGTTTTCTACTATTGAAACAAATCCAACCCAACTAAGACGTTGATTTGTCGGCAGTAGACGTTTTCAATTTGGGTAAGACAAAAACTTCCCCGTCCGTCGAAATGATAATGTCTCGGTTCATATAACTGTTAATTTGTGAAATCTTGTAGGGGAATGTCTTGTAAAATTGTTTGTATTATGGGCCGGTGGCCTATATTTCTGAATAAACATTTGAATTGAATTGGCAAACCCAATCTTCGGTCGAAAAAGAAAAACTCAAACCATTTATAACCTTTTTTTTTCATAAATGGTCTTTTGACAAGATTGTCTCAATAAAGCTGACAGTTAAGATTCAAAACCAGATTTCACCTTCTTTTTATTCTATCCGATGTACAGTTGCATCATAAGTAAATGCAGAAAAACATGAAGGTACTTGAAGGTGAAATGATACGTAGTCACAATACAGAAACGGTTTAAAGCTTACACCTGTAAACTCTAATGACTGACGCATTTAACATTTTTGCGTGGCATGTCCGCGGCACAAGGTGTCATGTAAACAATGGCTAATGATCCCCGGTATCTGACGGATAACAAAATATTTTGTCTCAGAGTACATGAAACAATGACAGCTTACAAGAAATTTGGCCTCTGTTACACGTAAAATGTTCCGTGTCGCATTGTCTTGCATATCGGTGTAAATAGTTTCAAATGGACGCACCAATACAGCGAAAACTATCACCCCATAGTTGAAAGCTAGGTGAGTTATGCTCTGTGAAAAGGGGGCTTAATGTATCTGCGAAAAGTATCGACCCAGGTCAGCCTGCGCAGTCCGCGCAGGCTGACCTGGGCCGAACCTTTTCGCTATTGGTCAATTTTCTGTATGTCCAAGGACTATTCTACCTCATGATTAATTTTGTTGTTAAAACATTAGATATTATGGATCCATGTTCATGTGATGGCTTGTTTGGTACCATGGCTCACGGAAATGCATTAAACCTCCCCCCTTTTTGCCAAAGCATGGCTCGTGTGTATGATAAATTGTGGATGTCTTCAGTATTCATATGAACAACTAAAACACTTGCCTTTTTTCTGACACTTTACCATTTGCATAATTCTAGACTGGACGAATTTACGAATTTGAAAGTATTTTCAGACTAAATTCGGGTCAAATTACGGGATCTGTCGGTGAAAGTGTAGCAAAAAATGTGGGAAAAAGAGAGAATCCTGGTTACCAGCATTTTCTCCTTTTTTCTACAATTTTTTCAAGAAGCTTCTCTGACAGGGTCTTTAAAGATAGGAGTTGTTTAAAGAGAGAGAAAGATAGAGAGAGAGAGAGAGATAGAGATAGAGATAGAGAGAGAGAGAGAGAGAGAGAGAGAGAGAGGAAAACATGTTAAAGAAATATTTATCTAAATAGGCAAATAAATTTCATCAGTGTTGGTAAACATCTGGTTGAAAAATTTTAAAAACGAAATTTACTTGCACAATTCTTTAAGATGAGACATTTCGATTTTTTCGCCAAAACGTTGTTCAAATTGCAATATTGTTCTACTCTTTTTCATGCATTAAATCCACAAACTCTGTGTGCCAAAAGCTGCCATGCACTAACTTTTTTGAATAAGATATATTGGCTTTCAAAGTTACATAGACTGTAGAAGGAATCGTAAACACATACGTAGTATATATTAGTATTACATGTGTAATTTTTCCCATACAAATGAATGATAAAGATGTGTGACGCTACATACAGATTCGCGTGATGTTTAGACAATCATCATTAATTTTGAAAGTTTTTAATAACAGGAAATTTATAGTTGGCAAAAAATCTTAATATCTATCTTTAATTATAATTAATATGGGAGTCATGCTTTGTGAAAAGAGGCCTTAATGCATTTGCAAAAGGCATCGAGTCATGTCAGCCTGCGCGGACTGCGCAGGCTGACATGGGTCGATACTTTTTGCTTTTGGTAAATTTCTCTGTATATCCAAGACATTTCTACCTCATGGTTCAGTTGACTGTTAGGCTATATAGATTTTATGGATCCTGAATTATGTGATGGCTTGCTTGTTTATAATGCATTACGCAGATACATTAAGCCCCCTTTTGTCAGAGTGTGGCTCATATGTGTGGCACTACATACTGTACTTACTTCACGTAATGTTTAGACTATCATCAAAATTAACAATTTTTATTAACAGGAGATTTATATTTGGCAAATAATCTTAACATCTACCTTGTAATGTAATTAAGATAAGTAAGCAGACTGGATGACTTAAGAAATATATATGAGATAAATTGTTTCACTCTTTTAAAATCATTAACAGGGCCCTGTATAATGTTGGTTCTGTTGATAATGAATCTTGACTGGATAAATAATAAATCGCTTTTATAATGAATTAAATAAAAATTTCAAGCCCTTAATGAAAACCCAGATAGAGCGATTTCAAAGTTCTTTTGTTTGTGGAAAAATATCCTATCGGACGATGTCGGTCGAAGATCAGACTGATGTTTATAAACGCTTTTGGCAAGACGTGATCTATACTTGTAAATAAATGAATGAATGAATGAATGAATGAATGAATGAATAAATAAATAAATGAATAAATAAGTAAGTGAGTATATAAATAAATAAATAAATAAATGAATAAATAAATAAATAAGTAAATAAATAAATGACATGATGATGATGACGATGATGATGATTGATTGACTGAATGGTGTTTTACGCCGCTTGCAACATTATTTCAGTCATAACACGGCGATAGCGCACATAATCATGTATTTCCTGGGTTTTACCAGTACTAGGCTATGGCTCTGGGGTGTCTTGCCCAAGGAAACTCCAACGAAGGGCCCAGTGGATCCAGTGCGGCTCGAACCCGGGGCCTCCAGCTCACGAGTCCCACATTTTACCGATAATGATGATGATGATGATGATGGTGATGAAAATGAAGACAACGATCATGATGATGACGACGAGGATGATAAAGCATTAAACGAACAGTTAAAGGGAACTCGTCAAGTAAGGCTTTTACAGACTTCATTATGTCTAAGGACAGAAAATATAGAATAACGACAATTTGCCACTTCTGGGAATTATAACTCTTAGACTGATAAGCGCTACTCACTGACCTTTTGCGGACAGTGTAGATCAAGATCAGACTGCACAGAACGTGCAGTCTGATCTTTGATCTACACTGTCCAATATGGAGATGCTTTCCTCCATAAAACACCTTTGAAATAGCAATTTTTTTTATTTATACTATCGGATCAAAATTTTCAATTCATTTATTTTGCAGGATAAAGGATAAAAAGCTGTAGATATTCATGAAAAGATGGAGAGTAAAAGCCATTGCATGTAACTTGGCGATAACACTAATATACCCAATTACATTACATGCTTTTTGCTCTAAATCATTGTAAACGTTTCTTGTCGCCACTTCAATGCACTCATGAGTTAAACCACATTGACATGTTTATATACAATGCCCCATTTCTAACTCATAAATCTAACTCATAAATTATTTACACCGTTTTCTTGTCTTTCGGATTTTCAAGGGAATATGTAATATTTTCGGTCCCAGCTTTGAATTGCAACATTTTAAAAGTATACTGGGAACCCTTAAGGGCTAGTAAAGTGTGGCATTTTTCACGTTTTCCACAAAGATGTTTGTGACCACACTTGAAAGGCCCAGTGGCGGCCAAAAGTAAATGAGTCATGCTTTGTGAAATGGGGGCTAAATGCATCTGCGAAAAGTATCGACCAAGGCCAGCCTGCGCAGTCCGCGCAGGCTGGCCTGGGACAAATCTTTTCGCCATTACCATTTAAAAGTATGGAAATTATTGTGAAGATGACAAGTGTTAGGTGCTGGCAGAAAGAAAACTAGGTAAAAAGTTGTCAAGTCGCCCTATCTTTTGTTTACTTTTTTACCTGGTTTTAAAATTCACTTTTCTGCCAGCGATTTACTTTTCGACCGACCCTATAATAACGAACTGTCGTCTTCTCAATGACTTCCATGCTTTAAAATAGTAAGATAGAAATGCATTTTAACATCCGCAGAGTTTATTTTGAGAGCTACTGGGCCTTTAGACAATGTTCAGCACGTATTGCTGTGGTTTATATTATGGCTGCATACATCTGGCCCCACATACTAAGTAATAGAGGCCAGTAGTTTTGCGAAAATTGTAGCGGATTTCAAGCTATTAGAACTTTCAAGGAAAGTTTTCATTTTATCAAATAAATATCTTAACTCGAATTTTGTCTCTCTTAGTGCATAATTTTGTCGTATTCAGAAAAAGTTAACTAGAATCAGACAGAAAACCGTGATACCACATATTTCAGTATTTAAGAATAGAATCAGTCTGCAAAATATTCTAACGATGAGTAACAAAGGATTATCTTTAATAAAGATAGACGGTGTAAATTTGCCAGCAAATAGGCAATGGCTCTTAAAATAAACATGTCTACATTTTTGACAAATCACATATTTCCATTTATTCATTTGTTATCAGTACCAAAAAGTAGGTCAATAACCAGCATACTCAGATGCGCCGAAAAAAGGACTCCAAAGTAGGGTCCCTATAAAGTAAGAAACGGAACCGAAACGAAACGCAACGAAACGAAACGAAACGGAACGAAACGAAACGCAACGCAACGAAACGAAACGAAATAAAACGAAACGTAATAAAACGAGAACGAAACGGAACGAAACGAAACGAAATAGAACGAAACGAAACGAAATGGATTTTTGGTACAAAATCAAGCAGAAGGAAAACCTACATTTTTTTTTTAAAATTACCTTACTTTTGATCGCAGAAAGTGTAACGAAGTAAGAAATAAAATTTGATGGCGGCTGTGTGCACGATGATCGTGCTACTATCGTGAATCTTGATAATTGTAATGAAGACATTTTATTCTATTGTTCTTTTGAATGAACTTCTATTGTTTACTTTGTTATGACATAAATCACCAATAAAATGTTCCTCATGTTTCCGGCAACCATCAGTACCGTAAATACGTCGCAGCCCGGTTGATATTTTTCCTATTGTTTTCACAAAAACTATGACTAAAAAATCATGTCCAAATACAGCAAAGTCGAGTGCATTGATAATTGATAATGATTGATTGATTGATTGATTGTATGGTGTTAAACGCCGTATACAACATTATTTCAGTTATATCGCGGCGGCCAGTGCAGGTCTATCCATGCTCTCCTGGAATTTCTTATAAAAGTATTCAACACAATATTGTTTCTAAGCCACTGGCTGCTTTCCCACATAACCCTCGCCGAGACAACGGGCTGCGTTGAAAGATGAATGAATCCTGCTGCAATGACCATCATCAATCCCCGAAGAGAAATTGGCAGAGCAGGGAATGGAACCAGCGACCATCTGTTATCAAGTCCTGTACGCTACTGACTGAGCTACCGAGGCTCGGCCTTTTGATAATACCTACTCCCGGTAATAAAACCAGTTTGGATTCTAATAAGATAGGTTAGAATCATCCATTTTATGTCGGGCGAATTAGAATGCTTATTCCCCTGACAGTGGTCGGATTATTATTTACCATTTTTTAATGCGACTGGAATGATTAGTTTGGGAAAATCTTTTAAGTCAGATTTCAGAGGTTTTTGCATTAAAGTCCTAAATGTCTTTATTTATATTTTGTACATTTATGCAGATATCCTCTTTGCTCATGCATTGTCTGTCTTTCAATCACTTTCAATCACTTTGATTTCTCTCCCCAAATAGAGGCCTCGAAGACCTGATGTCACTGACCATGGCTAATTATATTTAACGTCGTCTTCTTTTCGCGTGAAACAGATATACATAAAAAATCTTGGGGACCGGGACAGCCGAAATAGAAAATGTGCTTATCTTATCAGCAGTGAAGATATTTTTCCTGGGTCTTATATCGAAAAGGGTCCGGGGGGGAGGAGTCATTTCTAATGTTGATATAACCGAGTATGTACTCGAGTCCACGGCAGTGCAGCTTGGATGCTCCATCAGTTAACGCTAGATACTAGGAACTTCTCTGCTAAAATATTCCTGTTACGTTTAAGGCCCAATAGCGACCCAATGTAAACAATACGGATGTTGAAATGCATTAAGATTTAAACCATACCTTTAATAATTGATTTAATGATTGATTCTAGATTGAATAGTGTTTTACGCTTTCAACAATTTTTCAGTTATATCACGGCGACAGCTCATGAATTCGTGTATTTCTTGGATTCCACCAGTACTGGGCTAGGACTCAGAGTTGTCTTGCCTGAGGACACTCCCACGAAAAACCCAGTGGATCCAGTGAGGCTCGAACCCGGGGCCTCCAGGTCACGAGTCCTACACTTTACCACTGTGCCAGGCAGGACCCTGGAAAATATTGTGAAGAGGTCAATCTGTTATTGTGCAGCCGGTCCAAGTGTTAGTCGCTGGCAGAAAAATAACTTCTAAATTCAGATAAAAAGTGAATAAAAAGAACGAGCGACCTGGTAACTTTTAACCTAGGTTTGAAATTATTTTTTCTACTCGTGACTAAGAGCGATAAGATGATCATTTCTTTCAGACGAGATTACTTTTCGGCATATGTACAAATTCATGTTAAGGTTTCTCGGTACAGCAAAAGTTTTGTGCATTATTACGAGGGAAGCAACCTTCCAGTTTGCTCTCTGCTAGTTGAAAATAGAGGTTTCTTATAAGTACGGGAAGAAATTGTTACTAACAGTAGCCCCAAAAGAGGACTTTGAAATAAGTTAATGCTAACTTACAGCCAGATCCTGAGCAAGTTTTGTGTGTCATTTATATTACGCATACTGTGCATTTATTGGTGATAAGACATTGGCCTTTCTTTGACATTGCATATGATTTCTTCTAGACTGGATTTATCTCCCCCTGCGTATGTATCCATTCACCTTCAACAAGAAATATCTTCAATAAAGATAGACGGCGTAAGAGATACTTGAATATGAATATTGAAACTCTTTAGTGGCTTTATATGAAATAAAATAATGAAAAGTAACCTCATGAGCAACTGCCACTTTTCCTCATTGTTTTTCATTTTGATGAAAAATAGTACTGGGTTACTGGATAACGCTTATGAAGATATGTGCAAATTAGCATCTATTCATTCTTTATCAGTCCCAAGAAGTTGGGTCAAAAGCCAGCGCATTCAGCTTCGCCGAAAAATACTGATACACCAACGTTAATAAAATACCCATGAAATACATGCCCTTAAAAGCGCACTTTATCTGGTGAAAAGTAGGCTTACTCTCCATGGGTATACAGGTATTTGCGAAATTAGGTTTGGTCATCATTGAACAATTTGAGCTACATGTATGTATGTTGTGATGGTGTGTATACCAGACACAAAGGTCCCATAAAGATGAGAGCATTGTGAGGACTTTTGCAACTGGCACAGTGAAACCTCATCAAGTCAATACAATTAGGCAATAAAATGCTTTCTTTCATGTTTAATGATAATTTCTCTTCCAAATTTAGATTTTGGAGCTTGATAGAACCGCCTAATTGAGGCAGTTCTAAAGTGTAGTCCTACCGTTTTCTATTTTAAGACATCTCTTTACAGGTTATGCCTGGACGTTCATTAAAGTGACTTATTAAAGCTAAAAATAGAACACAAAATATACAATGAGCCATGTTCTGGCAAAAGGGAGCTTAATACATCTCCGTGATGAATGATACCAAGCAAGTCCTCACACAATTTAGATCCATAAAATCTGTTTTGTATAACAACACACTGTATCATGAAGTACTTTGGTCCTTTGACATGCAGAAAATTGACCAATAGCGAAAGGTTTCGGCTCAGGTCAGCCTGCTGGGACTGCGAAGGCTGGCTTGGGTCGATACTTTTTTACGGATTCATTAAGCCCCCTTTTACAGAACATGGTTCAAATTAAGAAATAGAAATCTGGGAGAAAAACATACTCGCAAGGTTCAGCTGTAAGCATCTTAAAGGCATATTTAAGGATATTGAAGGCGAGTTTCATTCGAAATATTCCGGCGCTTGATTGTATTGTTTGATTGTATAGTGTTTAACACCCTTTTGAACATTATTTCAGTTGTATCGCTGCATTGAAAAAAAAAAAAAAAAAGGGTCCGCCTGCGCAATCTGCGCAGGCTGATCTGGGTTGAAAATATTTGCTATTTAGCCAATATGCTACTTGTCAAAGGACCAGTGTTCCTCGTGACTCAGTCGGTTGTTATACAAAGAGGGAAATTATACATCCATGATTATATGGACTGCAACACACGAAAAGGGGCATTCGGACATTTGCGTAAAGTGTCGTCTCGGATCAGCCTGCGCAGTCCGCGCAGGCTAATCCGAAACGACACTTTCCGTTTTAATGTAATTTTCTGTTTTACGCAAGTCTACTGTAGCACAAAATCTACTGTAGTCGTAAAGTGCCGTCAGTAGTATAGGACGTCCCCATAGGGACACACTCCGGCCTGAGTGTGTCCCTATAGGGACGTCCCGAGCGCCCTATATCACCGTCCCTGACAAAAAAATGTGTCCCTATATGCTGTCCCCGAAAGATTTTGTCCGTATGGTAACGTCCCTGAGAGGGATTTAGCATTCAAAATGGCGGCCGTGTGGAGGACATTCTGGGGATGTGTCCCCAGGCTCCCGTCCCTGAGCGGAATTTTTTGCAAAAAAGAGGGAGGGGAGTTTTTCCCAGGCTCTCTACCCTGAGAGGGATTTAGCATTCAAAAGTGCAGATCTTATGACTGACAGGTTGGGTAAAAAATGGTCGGATCGCTGAGTTGGACTTAGTTTTTTCACCCTATGGATGATTTTTTCTTTCTAATTGCCTGACCATTGAGTTGGACTTAGTTTTTTCACCCTATGGATGATTTTTTCTTTCTAATTGTCTGACCATTGAGTTGGACTTAGACTTTTTTTCTCCCCCTATGAATGATTTCTAAATATCTGACCATTGAGTTGGACTTAGTCTTTTTACATCTCTACGAATGATTTTCTAAAAGGTTGACCATTGAGTTGGACTTAGTCTTTTTTTCTACACCTATGTATGATTTTTACTCTTTGCAGTATAACTCTCTGGAGTGTATCTCTTCTAAAAGAAAGATAGAACTTTCGTGGTAGATGGTTAGTCCTGAAAAGGACTGTTGGGTTAGCTCTGAAAAGAGCTGTGACAATTTGAAGAAATGACAATTTGAAGATAGAACTTTCGTCTAACAGCTTGAAGATAGAACTTTCGTCTGACATCTTGAAGATAGATCTTTCGTGGTAGATGGCTAGTCCTGAAAAGGACTGTTGGGTTAGCTCTGAAAAGAGCTGTGACAATTTGAAGAAATGACAATTTGAAGATAGAACTTTCGTCTAACAGCTTGAAGGTAGAACTTTCGTCTGACATCTTGAAGATAGATCTTTCGTGGTAGATGGTTAGTCCTGAAAAGGACTGTTGGGTTAGCTCTGAAAAGAGCTGTGACAATTTGAAGAAATGACAATTTGAAGATAGAACTTTCGTCTAACAGCTTGAAGGTAGAACTTCCGTCTGACAATTTGAAGAAATGACAATTTGAAGAAAAGATAGAACTTACGTCTGACAATTTGAAGAAAGGTAGATCTTCCGTGGTAGATGGTTAGCCCTGAAAAGGGCTGTTGGGGTGTCCCTAAAAGGGACCTGGTTTTGGAGGTTGTGTTTTTTAAGCACAACCTCCAACCTTTCCGCAGGCTGGACAGCTACTTGCTGCCCGCCTCTTTAGCCTCTTCAACTCCCGTTCATCCAGACCAAAGTCCAAAGAGAACGAAGGCTTGCTGTCATCATCCCAGCACTCGGTCTGGGGTACGACGAACTCCTTCTTCTTCTTGTCGTCCATCTTTTTTCTGGATGATAGCTGGGCAAGGTCCCAAAAATCCATATCTCTTAAACCGCACTCCATATTGTCTACAAGTCGCAGAGAATGAACGATGTGCGGGAAATGACACTGGGTTTTATAGGTTTTCAGACGGATTGAACTAGTTGACCCATGACGTCATTTTCTCCTATGTTTTTCCCGCGTCGGCGTTTCATGCTGTTTTGGCTCCAAATTAATGTTATCCAATCAGATTCAGCGTTTTATTTCTAATACTATTTGTTTTATTGTTGACCAATCCATGGCTTTGTTACATTTTCTTGTTTGGGGATTTTTATTGTTGGCCAATCCATGGGTTTGTTACATTTTCTTGTTCGGGTTAGAAAAAACTAAAGTTTGGCTAATCTATGACTTTTTTTTTGATTGTAAATCTTTTGAGTTTTTTGACAATTTTGAGTTTTTTTGACAATTTGACGAAAGATAGAACTTTCGTGGTAGATGGGTAGCCCTGAAAAGGGCTGTTTTTTGGAGGATGTGTTTTTTTCCACTTTTAATGGCAGCACCCGAAATTCGCTTGGCAAATGGGGCATGCTGTAATCTTCCTCCCGAACTCGATATCAACCAAAATGATATCCGGTGTTGTCTTTAATAATAGCTGAACTAATCTTTCGCCGAGATCTTTGTATGGCTGTGTTATACGTCGCAGTTGGTTTTGTTCCTCCTCTCCTACGAGACGAGTGGTTAGTTGCAATAACTGCTGCCCTGCATTTAGATACTCTTGGAGAGCCTCACGTAGTTGATGATTTACCTCTTCCATATTGATATTGTTTCCGAATATTAACACTGCTTTCGAAGTGATCGTTAGCTGAGAGTCAAAGAAATGGTGAATGTATGAAAAATAATGCAGGCTTTATACGATTACAGAGGATTGAAATTTTTTAAAGAGCTCGGACCTGGTAGAAAGCACATACATTTTTTCCATGCTACGTTTCATGCTGTTTTGACTCCAAATTAATGTTATCCAATCAGATTCAGCGTTGTTTTTTTCTAATACTAATTGTTTTATTGTTGGCCAACCCGTGGGTTTGTTACATTTTCTTGTTCGGGGGATTTTATTGTTACCCAATCCATAGGTTTGTTACATTTTCTTGTTCGGGTAAGAAAAAACTAGAGTTTAACTAACAGTTATGAGACGTTGTATGGAAAAATGTAACCAGAACAAGTCTTTTGGGGAAAAAACAGAATGAAGAACTCTATTGTTTTTGAACTTTTATTTATTGAACTTTTATTTACTGAACAGAACTAAACATTGAAACATTTTTTTTGCAATGCATCATAAAAAAATTTCTTGACAATGAAAAAACATTTTCTTAACAACTAAAAAAAAATCACAAGCAAACATTTTTTGCAATGCATCATAAAAAAATTTCTTGACAATGAAAAAACATTTTCTTAACAATAAAAAAATCGCACTGAAATATTTTTTTCACAATGAATTATTCACAACGATTTGATCACGATGAAAAAAACACACTGAATTATTTTTTCGCAATGAATTATTCACAACGATTTGATAACGATGAAAAAAACACACTGAATTATTTTTCCCAATGAATTATTTACAATGAATTAATCGCAAAAACAGTATATAACAAATTTTTATAATGCAAATTCGCAAACACCACAAGTTTCATATTTTTTCATATTCCTACCGTTTTGTTGTTTTTTCTTGGTTGTTTTCGTTCTGTCTTTGGTTTTTTTGGTATCTTGAAATCAACGTGATTGTCAATGTTTTTCCCGTATTTACCCTGTCCGGTCAATATTGGTATAGTTGGTTTTTGATCAATTCGCTGCTTCTTGTGGATATGGTTACCATCTTCCTCAGATTTCCGCTTTGTTGTTTTTCTTGGTTGTTTTTTCTTTGGTTGATTTTTCTTCACAACACTTACGATAGAGTCCACTAAGTTGTGAAGATTGGATTTATCAAACTCGAACTCCACAGGAATCTTTACAGGAGGTGTTGAAATGCGCTGATCTTGTTGACGTAGTACCTCGATATTTCTACTGAGGTGATCAGTACTTACGGTTAAAGTTTTAATTTCCTCCAAATGCCTGTTTAAAGTCTCCAGCTGATCTATGATTCGGATCATCATGCTATCTTGTTTCAAATTTAGCTGCTTTACCTCTTCATAAATGTTGTCAAACACTGTCGCTGGAATGATGGTTGTCGAATTTAACTCCGGTGGTGGATTGATAATTGTCGAATTCATAACTGATGAAAGAACGTCTCCATTGTTTTCCACTGATGGAAAATCGTCCAAGCTGATTTCATCTAAGTTGTGCTTCATATTGTAACTGACTCTGAATATTGATACTGCTTCCGAAGTGATCGTTAGCTGAGAATCAAAGAAATGGTGAATGTATGAAAATAACACTGAGCTTTATACGTTTACAGAGGATTGAAATTTTTAAAGAGGGCGGACCTGGCGGAAAGCACCGGTATTGTACTGTGTGACATCGAATTAGGAGTGGTAAAAACACCGATATAACCATCGATTTGATTGCACAATGTTAATGAAACGCCGACGCGGGAAAAAACATAGGAGAAAATGACGTCATAGGTCAGTTAGTTCAATCCTCCTGTAAAGCTATAAAACCAAGTGATATTTTACATAAAAATCATATTTGTTCCAGAATGGTTCGAATTCTTGTATGTCCTCACTGTGCAAACAGATGTCTGATAGAGTGTGGGAAATGTTTTTCCATACTCGAGTATCTTGGGCAGAAGCATAACTGTCCAGATACAGATGAAGGATTTTATGATGACGATGAAGCTTCGGCGATTTGCTGCGAACACTGTGGATGTGAAATCATCCCAGTGGATCGGGCGGAAGAATCGTAGAGCTGAATGTCAATGTGAGATCCTTCAAAAAAGCCCTTTTCAGGGCTAACCATTTAGCACGAAAGATCTTTCTTCTCAAATTGTCAAAAGTAAAAAAAAGACTTACAGTCATAACTAGAAAAAAGTCAAAAGTAAGAAGTAATTATTTTTATATTTTTTATTTCAAAAAGAACTTATGTACAATGAAAAAATCAAATCATGAACTGTAAAGACAAAAAATGAATGAACTGTAAAAGACAAAAATGAATGAAAAAATCAAGTCAGTCTTTTTTGTTTATAATCAATATTGTATTGAAATCTTTTTTCACTCAGTATGTTTTTTCTTTTTCTTTGAGATGTCAGATTCACATTTGGTTTTACGTTTTCTTTTCCTATCGTTGGTTTTTAATTCCACATCTGGACAGATTTTGTCCTCATGTTTTGTTGATTTGTAAAAGAAATAGTTCTTTGTTACTCGTTTTTTCTTCTTTTCGATGTTTTGCTGTTTTTCCTTTCCGTACGAACAACCCGGTTCTGCAGAAAATTCGTTTTTTAGATCCAAAGTTTGTTGTTTTCTTAGATTATCGTTTGTAGATATTTTTTTCTCTGTCTGTTCTGTTATTTTGCAGATTTCTGAATCGCTGTTAGCCGCTGTTTCGCTCTGCATGTCTACGATCTGAGTTACAATCGATGAGGATGTAGCTTGTGGTGAACTTTTTTTCCATGTATTTTCACTGCAGAATGAATTTAGTGTCCCGACGAATTTCATATCTTTGAATCCACCAACGTTGTAAAATGATGGTGAAATCTCAATGTCGTGACTGTGTGGGTTCACGTAGACAAAAACAAATGTTCCTAGCTGATTTTCTTTTTCTGGACATTCTTTGGCCCAATGTCCTGCTTCGTTGCATGTGAAACAAATATTTGTTCTTACACCATTCGCACCATATCGTTTGTCGAGCGTCGCTTGATCCAAAACTCTGTAGCTGGTAGTACGGTAAACATCTTTTTCTTCTAAATGTTGCTGGGATAAAAATGATCCCACATAGTTTCCGATATGTTTAACATTATACTTTGATGGTATATTGCTGATCTCATAATCGTGGGTGTATGGATTAACATACAGATACACCCTCTTTTTAAGTGGTGATGTATTTTGCAGCTTTAACTCACTCATATTTTTTATCAACTGTACTGACTGAGATCGAGTAGGAGAATGAATAGATTTTCACAACTAACGGCTTATTTATACACTGTTACAACGGAGAGGGTATATAAATTGCTAGTTTTTTCTCACTTCTGCATTATTGTCTTTTCACTCAGAGCTAAAACGATGGGTAAAAGAAAAAGAATAATAACCTATTCAGACAGCGAAAGTGACGATGAGGTGTTTCCACCAACAAAAAAGAAAAAAACTAAACCATTGAAAGAAGAAAGTGACGATGAGGTGTTTCCACCAATAAAAAAGAAAAAAACTAGACCTTTAAAAGAAGAAAGTGACGATGAGGTGTTTCCACCAATAAAAAAGAAAAAAACTAGACCGTTGAAAGAAGAAAGTGACGATGAGGTGTTTCCACCAACAAAAAAGAAAAAAACTAGACCGTTGAAAGAAGAAAGTGACGATGAGGTGTTTCCACCAACAAAAAAGAAAAAAACTAAACCGTTGAAAGAAGAAAATGATAGCAACGATGAAAGTACCAACTCTAACTTAGACATGAAAAGTCTATATGATTTAACAGAAAAGGGTAATAAGAGGTCAAGAAAATTTAAAACAGAATCACATGTGCTGATGCTGAGTTTTAAGAAATTTGAAGAATTAACACCTCAGAGACTCCTTGGATTATTTGACGATGTTACCCGTGAAATCATTCGAAAGTTAAATGCCAACCCGACGGACATGATTAGAATTACCATCAATCATCCTTCGTTGGAAATGGGAATCCATATTCCTTTTTTAGCTGCAGACCAGTTACAAGGTGAAACTATGCTGAATGAAATTGAACGAGTTTTACAATCGAATACAGATTTCGTCTTGAACGATGGATTCATGACATTTGACATCACACATACAATACCACCAAGTGGTAGCGGAAAAAAAAATAGATCGTCAGAATTAGATTCAAAGTTTTTCACCCAGAAGAAGCGATCTATTATTCAAATTGACAATCATGACCAACTATGTTTTGCAAGAGCCGTTGTTGTGGGAATTTGCTACAGTGAACGTGAAAACACCGAAGTATGGAATAGAAAATGGGATCGTATTCGTCGTTCAAACCGCCCTCTTCAAAAGACTGAAGCTGAGAAATTGTTACACGAAGCTGGAGTTTCACCAACACAGTCTGTAGGAATTGATGAATACAAAAAAATTCAAACATTCTTGTATGAAAAAGGCTATGTCATTAAAGTTCATCAACAGCATTCAAAAGTGGAAAAAATATTTAAACATCCAGAAGTGAAAGCCAATAGTAAGATCATACATTTGTACTTTCATCAAAACCATTATGACTACATCAAATCTATCAAAGGTTTTTTTTGTTGTGGATATTATTGTGAGTTCTGTGATGTGGGTTACTTTCACCGGGAAAGACATACTTGTTCAAATATCTGTAAAGGTTGTTACCGCAAAGGAAAATGTCCATCAGAATCAAAAGAATATGTTTGCAGTGTTTGCAGTAGACGATTTTTTAGTGCTGAATGCTTTGAAAATCACAGAAATGTTCAAGGTAAAGAAAAGAAATCCATTTGTGAATTAGTGAAACTCTGTTCGAAATGCGGTGTACAATATCATATCAGAAAGAAAAATCATGTTTGCAATGGAAAGAAAAGATGTCATATCTGTAAGAGAATTGTTAACTTTTCTCATCAATGCTATATTCAAGCTTACCAAAGTAAGTTGAACCATGACAGCGATGACGAGACGAGTTCTTCTGTAGTCAAAAAACCACAGTTTATTTTCTTTGATTTCGAATGCAAACAAGACACAGGTGTACATATCCCAAATTATTGTATCGCACACAGAGCGTGTGATGAATGTATCGATAAATCACTTGATTTTCATTGTTCTATATGCAGTGAATTTGAAGAGGGTAGGGAAGTTATTTTTCAAGGTGAAAAAACTTTGAGTCAATTTTGCAACTGGCTCTTTTCAAAACATCATAATGGGGTTACGGCTATTGCCCATAATTTCAAAGGCTATGACGGGCAGTTCATTCTTGACTATATTGTCAAAGTTGGGTTAAAAGTCCCAAAATTGATCATGAATGGAAACAATATTATGAAGTTAGAACTGAACGGTGTACGTCTGATCGATTCTTTCAATTTCATGAGTTTTGGTTTGGCAAAATTTCCATCCACCTTTAGCCTTCAAGAAATGAAAAAAGGTTACTTTCCTCACTGGGCGAATACAGATGAATTTTGGAGTTACATCGGACCCTACTTGGATATGTCTTATTACAAACCCGACTCAATGTCTGAAGAGGCTAGGTCAAAATTTATAGTTTGGTATAATGACAAAGTTCGAAATGGTGAGGAATTCAATTTTCAGAAGGAGATGGAAATGTACTGTAGGTCAGACGTTGATATCCTCAGACGAGGGTGTGCTGAATTCAGAAAGCTGTTTATCGAACAGGGTGGTATTTGTCCATTTTTAGAGGCGATTACCATCGCAGATGCCTGTAACAAGGTGTGGCGAAGCAAATATTTACCAGAAAATCAAATAGCTATCATTTCAAGTAAAGACTCATCCAGACGTCGCTTTTCTATGAAAGCGATACGATGGGTTCAAAGCATTGCTCAGGAAAAAGGTATTAATATTCAGCATGCAAAAAATGGTGGTGAAGCTCAAATCGGGAAATATAGTGTAGATGGTTTTCACCATCAATCAAACACTGTTTATGAATTTCTTGGGGATTTGTATCATGGTTGTCCTGTATGCTATACAGATCGAAAACAGATCAATCCTATTAATGGAAAACCCATGTCTGAATTGTACGAACGTACTTTTGAACGTATAGCAGATATCGAAGACATGGGATATAATGTAGTGTACATTTGGGAACACGAATTTGATGCTAAAATGAAGGATAAAGAGTACAAAAAACACATTGAAAAGTTATATCCACATTGGGACCCTATCGATCCGAGGGACGGTTTGTCCGGGGGAAGATGTAATGCAATAAAAATTGGATATGATGTTGATGAAAAAACCAAAAAGGAAATCAAGTACATCGATATCTGTTCTCTATACCCTTATGTTTGTAAACACAAATCCTATCCTGTAGGTCATCCAGAAATTTTGTCTACTGAGAATATTGATATGAACAATATTCGCCAATATGAGGGATTAATCAAATGCAAAGTTTTGCCTCCAACTGATTTGTTTCATCCTGTTCTTCCAGTTCACTGTAACAACAAAATGATGTTTCCCCTCTGCATGAAATGTGCAGAAGAAAGCTCAAACATTTGTAGACATGGTAAAGAAGAGAGGGCTTTGGTCGGAACTTGGGTTACTTTTGAATTATTCAAGGCTCTTGACTGCGGTTATCGATTATTGCAAGTGTATGAAATTTGGCATTTCAATTCTGTGTCAGATCAGTTCTTTAAACATTATGTGGACAATTTCTTGAAAATTAAGCAAGAAGCCAGTGGTTATCCAGATAGCTGTCAATCAGACTCAGAAAAAGATCAGTTCGTTTGTGAATATGAGAAGGCAGAAGGTGTTCGTCTTGATCCAAGTTGTATTCAAAGAAATCCTGGGAGAAGATCATTTGCTAAGATTATGTTGAACTGTCTTTGGGGAAAATTAGCTCAGCGTGAAAAAATGATCCAGACGGAATACATCAGTGATCCGTCTAAATATTTTGAATTAGTCACCAATCCCAATTTCATTGTAAAGCATGTAGAAATCTTTGATGAGAACTGTTCATTCATCTTGGTTAACTATGAAACAAAGTTGGAACATATTGACACCCATGCTACAGCCAATGTGATAGTAGGTTCTTACGTAACAGCTTATGCAAGGTTGGAATTGTACAGTGTTCTTGAAAAGTTAAAAGATAGAGTTCTGTATTTCGATACAGATAGTTGTATGTACATTCACGACCCCGAATTATGGAACCCCCCTATTATTAACAGCCGGTTAGGAAAATGGACTGATGAAGAACCTGCTTGTAAAATTACTCAATTCAGAGGACTTGGACCTAAGAATTATGCTTACAAAATGAAAACAAAAGATGGAAAAGAGATAAGCAAATGTAAAGTAAAGGGGGTTACTCTGGATTACAATACAAAACAGGTGGTAAATTTCGATACATATTCGAAATGTGCTTTGGATCGTACAGTAGAAATCAAAATTCAGTATGATTGTAAAATTAAAAGACACAGAGATAGAACGGTTACCAGTGAGCCACAAACAAAAACGTTTCGTTCTGTATACACCAAGAGAGTCATTGTAAATGGTACTGATACTGTACCCTATGGTTATAAAAGCTTGAGAAAATAATTTCATATCACATTGTTGTGTACCAATCACTCGAAGTAAGTCGGGGAAAAAATATTAACAACTGTTCAAAAAATAACAATCATGTTGCCGCTACCAATAGAACTACGTGAAAAAATTTATGGAGAATTTGCTCGACAGCATACGCTTGATGAACGAACACAGCTTAACATTAAATTTTTCTGTGTGAAAATTTGGATCGGAAAATTGTTTAAGTGGATTGCAAAAGGAGAAAAGTCCTACAAAGTGTATGCTATAATCAACTTTATTGCGATGGTGGTGGACGATTCGGGGTTGGATCTCGTTCTCAAGACTTATTTAGCAGATAGCTGTATGAAAGACAATGTTATTAGTAAACTGTTTAGATCCACAAGCCGATGGACATTTTTTATCATAGGAACAACAGAAGAAAGTTTTCTTAACGTTGTGAAAATGAAATCAGTTCTATTTGACTTTTACTTACGCTACAAAAAAGGATCTGTTCATGATTCCTACGGAGAATCAAAGGAGACCATGGTAGGGTATATTCTATTTGATAGAGATGTTACAGAAGAAGTGGTATATTCAGCTCTTTCAACAAAAGACGCTTATAGACATGTTGCTCCATTCATAGGACTACGAGATTTCGACGATATGGACAGTGAGTATACAATGTTTTTTGGGTATGACCAATTACATAAAGACATTACGGAATATGAAAACAAATGTGAAACTTGTGGTGTTTGCGAATTTGCATTATAAAAATTTGTTATATACTGTTTTTGCGATTAATTCATTGTAAATAATTCATTGGGAAAAATAATTCAGTGTGTTTTTTTCATCGTTATCAAATCGTTGTGAATAATTCATTGCGAAAAAATAATTCAGTGTGTTTTTTTCATCGTGATCAAATCGTTGTGAATAATTCATTGTGAAAAAAATATTTCAGTGCGATTTTTTATTGTTAAGAAAATGTTTTTTCATTGTCAAGAAATTTTTTTATGATGCATTGCAAAAAATGTTTGCTTGTGATTTTTTTTTAGTTGTTAAGAAAATGTTTTTTCATTGTCAAGAAATTTTTTTATGATGCATTGCAAAAAAAATGTTTCAATGTTTAGTTCTGTTCAGTAAATAAAAGTTCAATAAATAAAAGTTCAAAAACAATAGAGTTCTTCATTCTGTTTTTTTCCCAAAAGACTTGTTCTGGTTACATTTTTCCATACAACGTCTCATAACTGTTAGTTAAACTCTAGTTTTTTCTTACCCGAACAAGAAAATGTAACAAACCTATGGATTGGGTAACAATAAAATCCCCCGAACAAGAAAATGTAACAAACCCACGGGTTGGCCAACAATAAAACAATTAGTATTAGAAAAAAACAACGCTGAATCTGATTGGATAACATTAATTTGGAGTCAAAACAGCATGAAACGTAGCATGGAAAAAATGTATGTGCTTTCTACCAGGTCCGAGCTCTTTAAAAAATTTCAATCCTCTGTAATCGTATAAAGCCTGCATTATTTTTCATACATTCACCATTTCTTTGACTCTCAGCTAACGATCACTTCGAAAGCAGTGTTAATATTCGGAAACAATATCAATATGGAAGAGGTAAATCATCAACTACGTGAGGCTCTCCAAGAGTATCTAAATGCAGGGCAGCAGTTATTGCAACTAACCACTCGTCTCGTAGGAGAGGAGGAACAAAACCAACTGCGACGTATAACACAGCCATACAAAGATCTCGGCGAAAGATTAGTTCAGCTATTATTAAAGACAACACCGGATATCATTTTGGTTGATATCGAGTTCGGGAGGAAGATTACAGCATGCCCCATTTGCCAAGCGAATTTCGGGTGCTGCCATTAAAAGTGGAAAAAAACACATCCTCCAAAAAACAGCCCTTTTCAGGGCTACCCATCTACCACGAAAGTTCTATCTTTCGTCAAATTGTCAAAAAAACTCAAAATTGTCAAAAAACTCAAAAGATTTACAATCAAAAAAAAAGTCATAGATTAGCCAAACTTTAGTTTTTTCTAACCCGAACAAGAAAATGTAACAAACCCATGGATTGGCCAACAATAAAAATCCCCAAACAAGAAAATGTAACAAAGCCATGGATTGGTCAACAATAAAACAAATAGTATTAGAAATAAAACGCTGAATCTGATTGGATAACATTAATTTGGAGCCAAAACAGCATGAAACGCCGACGCGGGAAAAACATAGGAGAAAATGACGTCATGGGTCAACTAGTTCAATCCGTCTGAAAAGCTATAAATCTCGGTGATTTATTTTCCAAGCATTTCATTTTTTCACAATGGCTTCAAGACAATCACCAGTCGTCACTTGGATGGATACTGAGCGAAAGTTAATAAGAGCAAGGAGACAAATCGTCTTACTTAAACAACGCCTAGCTGCAGTGAGAAGACGATACGAGAGGGCTGAGCTTGCTAATAACAGGCTGTTCTGTTATAACCTTCGGATGAAGGAACTCATTATTGAGGGCATGCTTGAGATGTATTTTCAGTATGTTATTTTAAAAACTGAGCAGGTGACCCGTCTTTTCCGTGCGCAAATCGCCACTGAAAGGAGTGAGTCAGACAGCGAATCGACTGATGCTGATACTGAATAAACATTTTCATAAAATCAGCTCTTCTCAAAACAGCCCTTTTCAGGGCTAACCATCTACCACGAAAGTTCTATCTTTCTTCAAATTGTCATTTCTTCAAATTGTCAAACTTCTTTCTTTTAGAAGAGTTACACTGCAAAGACTCACACTCCAGAGAGTTACACTCCAAAGAGTAAAAAAATCATTCATAGATGCAGAAAAAAGACTAAGTCCAACTCAATGCTTAGGCAATTAAAAAGAGAATTCATTCATAGGGGAAAAAAGACTAAGTCCAACCCAGTACTCAGACATTTAGAAATCATTTAAAGTGTAAAAAATCTAAGTTCAACTCAGTGATATAGGGACAAATTCCATTTAGAGAGAAAAAATCATTCATAGGATGAAAAAACTAAAAAAGTGATCCATTACACATATAAAACACTAAACTCTTGATTATTTTTTCTCATCACCATTAACTTTTTGTAAAACCTGAACCAGTATCGTACAATGTTTGATTAACATTTTTCTCTTATTGCTCTTCTGGTTAGAAGAAAGAGAACGTTTCAGATATATCAGACATGAAATTGAACATCTGATGCAAATGCTAGATAAAATGGAATCAATCAAAAGAAAGAGAGGGGTA
This sequence comes from Hippopus hippopus, assembly GCA_946811185.2. Classification (NCBI taxonomy): domain Eukaryota; kingdom Metazoa; phylum Mollusca; class Bivalvia; order Cardiida; family Cardiidae; genus Hippopus; species Hippopus hippopus. The sequence goes on from OX328096.1 coordinate 72,382,030, forward strand.
TAAAAAAAGTGCATTCTGTACAAAAAAAGCAACTCTTTTTAGGGCTAGCTATCTTAAATAATCATCTTTCTTTTCATTTTGTCAGAAGACTCATAATCAAAAAAGTCATAGATTAGCCAAACTTTAGTTTTTTCTAACCCGAACAAGAAAATGTAACAAACCCATGGATTGGTCAACAATAAAAATCCCCAAACAAGAAAATGTAACAAAGCCATGGATTGGTCAACAATAAAACAAATAGTATTAGAAATAAAACGCTGAATCTGATTGGATAACATTAATTTGGAGCCAAAACAGCATGAAACGCCGACGCGGGAAAAACATAGGAGAAAATGACGTCATGGGTCAACTAGTTCAATCCGTCTGAAAACCTATAAAACCCAGTGTCATTTCCCGCACATCGTTCATTCTCTGCGACTTGTAGACAATATGGAGTGCGGTTTAAGAGATATGGATTTTTGGGACCTTGCCCAGCTATCATCCAGAAAAAAGATGGACGACAAGAAGAAGAAGGAGTTCGTCGTACCCCAGACCGAGTGCTGGGATGATGACAGCAAGCCTTCGTTCTCTTTGGACTTTGGTCTGGATGAACGGGAGTTGAAGAGGCTAAAGAGGCGGGCAGCAAGTAGCTGTCCAGCCTGCGGAAAGGTTGGAGGTTGTGCTTAAAAAACACAACCTCCAAAACCAGGTCCCTTTTAGGGACACCCCAACAGCCCTTTTCAGGGCTAACCATCTACCACGGAAGATCTACCTTTCTTCAAATTGTCAGACGTAAGTTCTATCTTTTCTTCAAATTGTCATTTCTTCAAATTGTCAGACGGAAGTTCTACCTTCAAGCTGTTAGACGAAAGTTCTATCTTCAAATTGTCATTTCTTCAAATTGTCACAGCTCTTTTCAGAGCTAACCCAACAGTCCTTTTCAGGACTAACCATCTACCACGAAAGATCTATCTTCAAGATGTCAGACGAAAGTTCTACCTTCAAGCTGTTAGACGAAAGTTCTATCTTCAAATTGTCATTTCTTCAAATTGTCACAGCTCTTTTCAGAGCTAACCCAACAGTCCTTTTCAGGACTAGCCATCTACCACGAAAGATCTATCTTCAAGATGTCAGACGAAAGTTCTATCTTCAAGCTGTTAGACGAAAGTTCTATCTTCAAATTGTCATTTCTTCAAATTGTCACAGCTCTTTTCAGAGCTAACCCAACAGTCCTTTTCAGGACTAACCATCTACCACGAAAGTTCTATCTTTCTTTTAGAAGAGATACACTCCAGAGAGTTATACTGCAAAGAGTAAAAATCATACATAGGTGTAGAAAAAAAGACTAAGTCCAACTCAATGGTCAACCTTTTAGAAAATCATTCGTAGAGATGTAAAAAGACTAAGTCCAACTCAATGGTCAGATATTTAGAAATCATTCATAGGGGGAGAAAAAAAGTCTAAGTCCAACTCAATGGTCAGACAATTAGAAAGAAAAAATCATCCATAGGGTGAAAAAACTAAGTCCAACTCAATGGTCAGGCAATTAGAAAGAAAAAATCATCCATAGGGTGAAAAAACTAAGTCCAACTCAGCGATCCGACCATTTTTTACCCAACCTGTCAGTCATAAGATCTGCACTTTTGAATGCTAAATCCCTCTCAGGGTAGAGAGCCTGGGAAAAACTCCCCTCCCTCTTTTTTGCAAAAAATTCCGCTCAGGGACGGGAGCCTGGGGACACATCCCCAGAATGTCCTCCACACGGCCGCCATTTTGAATGCTAAATCCCTCTCAGGGACGTTACCATACGGACAAAATCTTTCGGGGACAGCATATAGGGACACATTTTTTTGTCAGGGACGGTGATATAGGGCGCTCGGGACGTCCCTATAGGGACACACTCAGGCCGGAGTGTGTCCCTATGGGGACGTCCTATACTACTGCCGTCTCGGAGTAGCCTGCGCGGACTGCGCAGGCTGATTCGAGACGACACTTTACGCAAATGTTCGAATGCCCCTTTTCGCCTGTTGCAGGCCATATGATGACTTGCTTGGTATCATGCATTACGGAGAGGCATTAAACCCCCTTTTGCCAGAGCAAGGCTCATATCTAATTGAAATTTTCATTTTTCAACAATATGCACAATAACGAGGAAAGAGAGGAAATTGCTTGTGTGATAAAACCAATAAAAAACGTCAACAAAGTCAACCGATGCTGTCATAGAATTGAAATCGTATTGAAAGTGGTGTAAAACACCTTAAAATCCAAAGGGCTGTAAAAAATTGTTCAGCTGTGCCGAGACAACGACGATCACAGATTTGCCGTGACCAGGATTCGAACCTGAGATGTCACGGCCACAACGCGAAGTACTAATCACTATACCATCACGGATCTCACTGCTGAACTGATATAAACTCAGTCTTCGAAGCTCTTTAAACATGAAAGAAACAAACCCTTTGCTACACAATCCCGAGTTTCACCGCCCCTAAAGGAGAAGACTTTTGAAAACGTTGCGAGAAAAGGAGAAAATGCTGGTCACCAGCATTTTCTCCCTTTCCCACAATGTCTTAAGGTTTAACGCCCTTTTCAACATTATTTCAGTTGTATCGCTGCATTGAACCCGGCCGGTTAGCTCAGTGGTTAGCGTATCTGACTCGTGACCTGGAGGTTGCGGGTTCGATACTCGATTGCGGAGAACATTCTTTCCGGCGATTTTTCGCCTTTCACCTCTGATGCATGTCAGAAAAGAAGTCAGTGGCTTTGGAAAGAAAGTTGTGTCAGTACTGGTGTGAAAAAGCCAGGAAACACATTGGTACGTCACTGACCGCCATGATATGACCTAAGCTGTTAAAAAGGCGTTAAACTCTAATACAAACCAAACAAAATCACTGCACTGCACCTACATGTATCTGTGTTTCCTTTTACCAGTGCTTCGCCTGATATCCTTCCCAAGCCACTGGCTGCTTTCCATCGCTAACCATCGGTGATCACCTGTCGCAATTACTATTATCAATCCTCGGAAAGAAATTTGTCGAGTGGGTATTTGAACTAGCGACCCTTGTTCTCAAGTCCTGTACGCTACCGACTGTGCTACCGAGGCTCGCATATTCCGGCGCCCTGTGATAGTACTATGATACTACAATGACAGAAGAACAGAAAAGAAAGAAAATTAAATTTTCCCTACATGCCAAATCTTTAAAATTGCACCAAATATGTTAAATTTTTGTGCAACTTCCAAAGCCACAGGTCCTGGTAGAGGGTTATCGCTTAAAGTTCTTAATCTTGACTCTGACCAGATTTTCAAGCCATGAGATAATCGCAAAATTCAGCAACATATCCTTGTGCTCTACATAAAACGTGGGATAAAACAATAAGAAACGGTGCAACAGAAAAACGATAAATTGAGACAAAAAGATAAGTTTAAAAAAAAAAAATCACTGCTAGATTTCTTCTCATTTCGTTTCGTTCTATTTGGTCTCATTTCGTTTCGTTCCCGTTTCGTTCTCGTTTTATTCCGTTTCGATTCGTTCTGTTTCGTTGCGTTTCGTTCCGATTCGTTGCGTTTCGTTCCGTTGCGTTTCGTTTCGGTTCCGTTTCTCACTTTATAGGGACCCCTCCAAAGTATGTCGCAACTAATTTTAGACTTCTTAACTATTCGGAACACCACGGCCGATTGTACAAATCGATATTTTTTTTGCTAAAGAGTGGCTGCAAGGCTTTCCGAATGACGAAAATTAGTGACAGGTGGCAAGTTGGAGCAGTAACAAAAAAGTCTGTTTTTAGTTATTTATCTAGTTTCAAGAAAAGCAATATTTTTTTGGTGATAATTGTAGAATATGTAAAAAAAAAACCCGATAACTTTCGCGAAAAATATCCTCCATTATTATTAGGAAATCGGTGGCATTTCTATGGCACCGTAAAACACAAAAGCCATACACTGGCAAATGGGGGTTTAATGGATATCCGTGATGTATTACACCTAGCATGTCACCATTTAACCCTTATCCTGCTAATTAACTAACATGAGCCTTTTTAGTCGATGGTAAAAACCCAAATGTTGCTATTTCAAAGCTATTTTTTTTGGGGGGGGGGGACATTATTCTAATTGGACAGAGTAGATCCAAGATCAGACTGCACGTTTTGTGCAGTCTGATCTTGATCTACACTGTCCTCAAAAGATCATTAAGTTGCGCGTAGCAGCCTAAGGGTTAAAATGGATTCATAAAATCCATTTAGTTTTACAATCAACTGGATCCGGAGGTAGTAGGGTCCTTTGACATGCATTAAATCTACAAGAAGCAAAAAAGTTTCGGCTTACGTCAGATTGTGCGATACTTTTTGCAGATGCATTAAGCGCCCTTTTCACAGAGCACGGCTCAGGAATAAGAAGCGAACGTGGAACAATAAAAAAAACAAGGGAACTTATATTTGACTCCATGTGAGACCATATTTTAGAGTCATACATATTCAAGGCATTTGCAGACGACAAATTAAAATTAGACTCGAAATTATGGGAGTTGTTTGTAAAGCCATGGTCACATTTACGGTCATGCACGTAGTTGTCCGTAGTTCATTTCAAACGTAGTCTGCCGTAGTGTTAAGTACTACGGTCAACTAGGTTGAAGTACGTTCAAAGTAGGTTCAAACTTGGCAATAAGAGAAAATATAGAAAGTCTAAGTAGGTTGAACTACGTGTAAGTACGGTTAACTACATTAGACTGCGTGCAAAGTGGCTAGGGTTGATTAGGGTATCACTACGTCTAACTACGGTTAACTACGTTAAACTACACATAAACTACGTCCTAAGTACGCACAACTACGGTAAATGTAGGTCAGCTGCGTTAGGCTACGTTAAAAACGTTGTGCTTGTGCCTGCTCAGTACGGGTAAGTTGCAGTCATAGTACTTTTAACCACTGTTACATCCAGACCTAGGTCCAATTACAATTGAGCCATGCTCTGTGAAAAGGGGGCTTCATGTATCTGCGAAAAGTATCGACCCAGGTCAGCCTGCGCAGTCCGCGCAGGCTGACCTGGGCCGAAACTTTTCGCTACTGGGCAATTTTCTGTACGTCCAAGGACCAATCTACCTCATGATTTAGTCGATTATTAAAAAAAGGTGGCTGTTATGGATCCATAACTATGTAATGGTTTGCTCAGTGTGACGGATTACGGAGATGCATTAAGCCCCCTTTTGCCAGAGCATGGCTCAATTATAATTTAATAAACGGTAATTAATTATAGTTTTTCTGTTATTTGAAAGTAATTGGTAATTGATGTAAAAATGAATTACTTCACTTGAAATTAATTAATTAAAAGAATATGATAGGTAAATAATTTTAAAACAATTAAATTCAATTACTTTAAATTACATGTAGGAAACAGTGCAAAAAATAAACCCTTGGCAAAAGACAGGTTTTTATGCAGTAATTATTTTTACCTGGTAGTATAAAATTCACCTTTGGTTATCACCTAAAAAGGTGTTGCCGGACCATTCATGAATGTTAAACTGTTGAAATGGATAGGCCCTGTACAAAAACTGTCCAAATTGTAAGACCTTTCAGAGGACAAATTAAATATAGCTCAAATGCTGGAACTTGTCTATAGAGGGTAGAAAACATTTTGGGAAAAGGAGAAAAAGCCACTATTTTCTCCTTTTCCCACAATGTTTTCAAAAACCGTGTGTTTCAGGGTCGTTGAAAGTCAGAATTGTATGGAAAAAGATTGTATGGTAAAGAAGTAATCAGTTGTACATTCATCATAGCTGTGTTTTTTTACATTTCATTGAATAAATATATCTATTTTGTTCTTTAATTCTTTATCAAACTAAAAGAATTTGGAATCTACCAAACTGAAAGTATTTGCAGGTGATAGATCTAATGCAGCTCGAATGAAAATTTCTGTCTTTGATAAAGTAGAAAACATTGAGGGAAAAGGAGAAAATACTGGTAACCAGCATTTCTCCTTACCTTGCAATGTTCTCTGAAGCTTTATCTTTAAGGATCATTGAAACTTGGGATAGTGTGGTAATAGGTTAAAGTTTCATACTCTATTTATAAATATAATGACAAATAATTAACAAATTATCAATTATTTTCCTGAAAATAATTGTATTTAATTCATTACTTTTATAGAAAGCAAGTAATTATAATCATAATTTAATTGAAACATTTATATTTTAATTGTAATTAATTAATTACTTTTTAAAATAATTGAACCCAGGTCGGGTCACATCTTATGTAGTTGACCGTATTGGGGAATTTCCGTAGTTGACCGTAGTTGAACGTATTAAACATACTACGGTTAAGTAACGTAAATTACGGTTAACTACGGTCAACTACGTTCAAGCTACGGTCACAGTAGGGTCACAACATCGTAGTTAACCGTAACAAATTTTTGAACATGTTCAAAAATTATGCGCTTACTACGGGCAAATCGTAAGTTCAAACTACGTTCATTACTACGTTGAACTACGTTTGACTACGGGTAACTACGTTCAACTACGTTTAATACGTTCAACTACGGCTATCTACGGTCATTCCCCACTACAGTCAACTACGTAAGGTGTGACCACGGCTTAAGAGTGTAGAAAACAATGTTTTCAAAATGCTTCTTCCTTGTGGTCGTAGTTTACCGTAACAAATTTTTGAACATGTTCAAAAATTAGGCGCTTACTACGGGCAAATCATAAGTTAAAACTAACTTGTTAGTCATAACTTGCATAGTGACTAACGTTAGTTGTTACTTTGCCGTATTGATCTTCACGTGTATTGTAACAGTCATTATCTTAATGTTTTCAAAAGCATAAATTAAAGGAACAGAAAAGTTTATTAGTACAGTTAGCTGGTATGAAAAATCTACTACGATTGTCTGTTACATTTCTTTGTTTACTTTTTATAAATCGATAAAATTTGCCACAATGTTTTCAGAAGCCCCAATGTCGCTAAAACAAAAAGGTCGTATCTGTGTAGTAATGGGTTAATAAAACGCCCACACATTATTGTCTGTAAGCTATTTAATTTAATTTTGTATTTAGGCTTATACATAGGATTAATTTGTGTCACAATGTTTCCAAAAGTATGAGTTACAACAAAAGAAAGATGTATTTGTACAGTTATGTGTTGTAAATTTGTATTATGGTTGTTAATACATTTCTTTGTTTATCTTTTATAAATTGATGCAATTAGCCACAATGTTTTCAAAAGCCTTAATCTTGCAAAAACAAAATGTCATATGATCATAGGAACGGGTATATTAATCTGAAATGTCAAATCAATCTGAAATGCAATATTTAATTTTTGTCATAGTACTACCATGGAATATGAGTATTAGTTAAGATACAATTTTAGTCTTTAACACAGCGTTCAATCCTGTCAAAACTTGTCGAAGATCAGACTGCACGTTCTGAACAGTCTGATCTTGATCTACACTGTTCGCATAACGGTCATTGAGTCGCCCTTAGCAGCCTAAGAGTTAACATGGAGAGTGTAGAACCATAATGAAAGTACATGTATATAGGCCTATTCCGTGCAGTCTGTTCTTTGTCTATACTTGCATATGTATGATTAACGAAGCCCTTCGAGCGCTAGAAAGATAAAAGTACACTTCATTTCTTTCTCATGGATTTAAAAATTCAATATCAATGATTGGTATTCATGCACAACTCAATTCAGAATGTCTGCATCTTCTGTCATTTACATTGACATCAGAAAAAGACACTTCATTTTTGAAACGATATATAGAAGTTGTTTCGGGCAAACTGCTCCTTCTCCCACAATATTTTCAATAGTAATAAAGAGACGGATTTGCGAGATAATGCAAAAGGGATAGCAGATTAAACACAACTATGGAAAGCGGTACGCTTTTTTATCCTTATCCCGCTAAGTAAATGAAATGAAACTTTCAAACCGATCGTAAAAACCCGAATTTTGCTATTTCAAATGTATTTTCAGGGCAAGATATTTCCTTACCGGGCAGTGTAGATCCAAGATCAGACTGCACGTTCTGTGCAGCCTGATCTTGATCTACACTGTCCGCAAAATGTCATTGAGTCTAGCTTAGCAGTCTGACGGTTAAAAATCGTAGTCCCCAATGTAACTTAACGCTGTATTAATTTCAAATGCCTTCATGCGTGTCGAAAGAAATTAGCAAATAAGCCTCTTTTCTGTCTAGATTTTATTCATGAGAAAACTTAACACATCGTTTCAGTTAGGTTCTAGGGCCTCATGGGAATTTACAAAGTATACGAATTCATAATAGTTTACGTTTCTGTTTAATATTGGGAGTTATTTGAACTGTATTGTTTTAGTTTAATTTCCATAGCATAAAGTCAGCATCACAAAATATATCAGCCATGCTCCATGAAAAGGGACCTTTTTGCATCTGCAAAAAGTATCGACCCAAGTCAGCCTGCACAGTCCGCGCAGGCTGATCTAAGTCGAAACTTTTTTCTATTGTTGATTTTTTGCATATCATTGGACCATCCTACCTAATGATCCACTTGGTTGTTCGGCAAAATGGTTTTCAAGGATCCACAACTCTGTTATGAACTGCTTGGAATCATGTATGTAGGAGATGTATTAAGCTCTCCGCTTTTGTACAATTGTCTTTTGTCTATACTTGTATTGTTTGGCAAGGAGAAAAGAAAAAATCGTTACATAATGACAGTCTTGTCCCAAGTGCAATGTCAAAATCATAAATAGTATTCAAAACCTATCTGATTCCAGCATGTCGAGAACCCTAAAAATGTGTGAAAATCAGTATATTTCATATCTCGGGATTTTCTCAAAATGTGAATATTATTTAACATTATATAAGAGTCATGGTCTGTGAAAAGGGGGCTTAATGCATCTGCAAAAAGTATCGACCTAGGTCAGCCTGCGCAGTCCGCGCAGGCTGACCTAGGCCGAAACTTTTTGCTACTGGTCATTTTTCTGCATGTCAAAAGATCAGTGTACCTCATGATTTAGCTGGTTGTTACACAGAATGGGTTTTATGGATTCATGACTATGTGAAACCTTGCTTAGTATACTCTTAAACCGAATTAAGCCCTCTTTTGCCAGAGCATGGCTCATATCCATTTGAGTTATGCTCTGGCAAACGAGGGTTTAACGCATCTCCGTGAAGCAAGTCATTACATAACTATATGTGTATAAAGTCAATTTTGTCAAATAACCGGCTGAAACGAGCGGCTGAATCATGAGGTAGAATGGTCGTTGGACATGCAGAAAGTTTACCATAGGTAAAAAGTTTTGATGCCGGTCAGTCTTTACGGACCGCGCAGGCTGATCTGAGTCGATGCTTTTTGCAGATGAATTAAATTAAACCCCACTTTCACAGAGCGCCGCTTATATGATATGATATGATATGATATGATATGATATGATATGATATGATATGATATGATATAATATAATAATTCTACTATGTGCTGAAATATATTATATTTCAGCACATAGTAGAATAAATTAGATCTTATTTTAAATCAAACGCTCAGTATTTCTTCATAATTTTTATTCAAATCTACATTTTTTAAAAAAAAAAATCTAAGTTAAAAACTTATAAGGAAATGTCCAGCCACTCACTGACAACTTTTCGTTTTGATATAACATGATGATCCATAATTCCTGATCTTATTTATTAACAAACTTAACCCCCTCCCCATTTTTTCTTTTTGTTTGTTTTTGATGAAACAACGTTTGGATTTTTGCAGCAACAGCTACCATTTTTTTGACACTAGAAATACATTACTTGTCACTGATTGATTACTTGATTGATTGATTGATTTTTGAATTTTTCAACTAGGTAAAAAGTTGCGAAGTTGCTTTATCTTTTGTCTTTTTACCTGATTTCAAAATTCAATTTTCTGTCAGCGGCTAACATTTGGACCGACCATACAATAACAGATTGTCATCTTCACAGTCTTTTCAATTCTTTTAAATGGTATATGATTTTCATTAAAGTAACAATAAAGCCCAAAAGCAAACAATGCGGGTGTTTAAATGCATTTGAATTTATATCATACCATTTAAAAGTATGGAAATTATTGTGAAGAGACAATCTGTCATTGTACGGTCAGTCCAAGTGTAAGTAGCTGACAGAGAAATTAATTTCAAAACTAGGTTAAAACTTGCCAGGTAGCTGTATCTTTTGTTTACTTTTTGCCCGATTTTAAAATTCTTTTTTCTGCCAGCGACTAACACTCGGGCCGATCACACGATAACCGACTGTCATCTCCACAATATTTTTCATACTTTTAAATGATATGATTTAAATTTCAATGTATTATGACACCTGCTTTGATATTTTGGCCTTACTGGGCCTTTAATAAATGCATTCTAATACTCGTATTGTTTACTTTTGGCTGATACTGGGCTTTCAGAGTATTTCTTTACAGAGTAACACTTATTTGAGGATCATAATCTTCCTTTAAAACATAATTTTATCACCAAATTGGCAAAATGTAAATAAAGAAAAATGCATAAATAAATGATTTTTTTTTTTTACCACACAATCCCGATTTTTAACGATCGCTATGGAAGAAAGCTCTTAAAAACACTGTGGGACAGGAAAGAATGCAGGTAATCAGAATTTTTCCCCTTTTTTACATTGTTTTCTTACCTTTCAGAGACAAATTCAATCATTTGTGCCACACTTTATTCGTCGTCTTCTAAACTTTGAATTTGGAAAGGTCTTAAAAGAGGTCACTTCAAGAATGAACCCTGATCCTGATGATTAACTTAAAAGAAACTTTCCAGCCGTTATTAAAAACCTGAATTTGGTTATTCCAAAGTTGTTTTCGAGGAAAATTATCTGATCATCTGACATTGTAGATCCAAGATCAGACTGCACGTTCTGTGCAGTCTGATCTTGTTCTACACTGTCCGCAAAAGGCTACTAAGTCGCGCTTAGCAGCCTAAGAGTTATCAAATTTTCAAGCCGATAGTAAAAAGCCGAATAATGTTACTTCAAATTTAGTTTTTGTAGAACAATATTGCTTTATCGGACAGTGTAGATCCAAGATCAGACTGCACGTTCTGTGCAGTCTGATCTTGATCTACACTGTCCGCAAAAGGTTCGTGAGTCGCGCTTGGCCGCCTTATGGTTAAACTCCAACCACAAAATCCCGAATTTTAACGATCATGAGGAAGTAGACTTTTGAAATAATTGTGGAAAAAGGAGAAAATGCTTGTAGCCAGTATTTTCGCCTTTTCCCACAGTATTTCTTTACCTGCCATGGAAAATCTCATTATTTGAGCCACATTTGATATGCCATCCTTTTTTAATCCGAACAAGTCTGAAATTTTGCTGGTATGTCCAGAGATAACCGTTTACCACACAACCCCGAGTTTTAACGACATTGGGGAAAAGGTAATTTTAAACCTGCATTTTCTCCTTTGTTTTCTACCCTTCCAAAGTAAAATTTTACTTTTAGGGGTGCATTTAATTTGTCGTCTGCAAATAATTTCGACAAGTCTTAATTTCATGGTCATGTCACGAGATAATAAACAGATTCTACTTACTTATATGTCTTATCCACAACAAACAACCGCTTAAGTTTTCCAAAGTCAACAAGCATTGTTGATTGATTAACATGATTTCCCACAAAAATAACGAACACTGAAGCGTTATTCACTTATTCCCAGTTACTCATCTTCTTAGTTAATTTTCATCATGCGAACTCGATATTTTACATGAAGCTCCACCCCTCCTCATGAATAATCATTACTCCATCCGAGTCGAAATGCCCCCCTGACAGATACTGTTACTAAAATTAGAACTCCATAAATCACGAAACATCACAATCACGTTTCGCCTAATCGCATTTAATTTCTGCAAACCAAGTCAAACGTAAATGTATGTAGGTTCGCAGTTCTGTTCCTTCATAGAA